>CAJVPT010002158.1:0-18517 GCA_910592055.1 Acaulospora colombiana | reverse complement strand
GTATTAAGACTTTATTAGCAAGGAAGTATAAAAACTTCTTGCAAACATCTTTTTTGTGTGTGGTCAGAGGATCAGCAAAAAGAGTTTTTTTTTTTTTAAATCTTTAATTATACAAATAAAAATTATAAAGTTTATATATATTATATATATATTTGTTCTATTTCTCATATTTTTTAAAAAATTTTTTATAAATAATTTCAAAAAAAAAATTTTTTTTTTAATTTGTAATTATATTATAATAATTTATCTTTATTAAGAAATTAAAATAAAATTTATAATAATTTATAGACTTTTACAATATAACTAACTTGTCTTTATACATAGTACTTTAAATTAGATTTTGAAAACAATATTATATTTCTCTTATAGATTAGTTATGACTTTTATCTACGAGAATTATTATTAATAGTTTATTATTATTTATTAATTTAAAAATCAATGAATTACTAAGTTAAAAAAAAGAAAAAGGAAAAGGTGACTAAAAGAAAAAAGAAAAGGTGACTAAAAGAAAAAGACAATTTAAGGTTTATAAAAAAATTTTAAAAATAAAAACAATCTTTTCTCAAAAAAATTTTGTTCAATTGAAATAGCCTTCTTGCTTGAATCTTGAAAAAAAACATCTTTTTCATTATCTGTAGTATTTGATGAATTAATTCAACTAATCTTTTATTTAAATGAGTATCAAATTAATATATCTTAAGAAAAGTATTTAAACTCCAGTTTTTTTTTATTAAAGCTTTGTTATTATTTAAAAAATTTAAATAAGAAATAAGAGTTTACAATTTATATTACTTATCACTTAATCTTTTGATATTATGAAAAATTTTATTAAGAAACTTAGATTTTTAGGAACAAATATTTTTGAAATATTTTTTCCAATTACTAATAATATTATTGGAATACATGAATATGATTAATAGGAGATTGTTTATATACTAAAAAAAACTAATGTATTTTATATTAGTCAATTATCTTTAATAAGGATTTATATTATTCAAAATTTAGAATTAAATTGATATAGACAAAATTCTTTAAAAAACTATAAAAATAAAAGCTTTAAGAGGATCAAAACAGTTAAAAAGAAAGAATATAAATCTTTCTATTATAGAAAATTTTTATAAATATATCATTTTAAAGATTAGATAGATTTTTAAATACTTTATAATCAGTTCTTCTTTTTTTTGAAAACTTTCTTATCATTGGTATAAAAGATATACTTGACTTTTTTTGATTATTAGAAGTTAAGTTTTTGAGTGAAAAGATTTATAAACAAGAGAGAAAGGATAGATATAACTCTTGAAGTTTTTTAAGAAAAGTATAAAGAGTTTTTTAGCAAAGAAATATAAAAACTTTTTATAAGTATCTTTTTTGTATATAATTCAAGAATCAGTGAAAAAATTTTATTACTATTAAATATTTTTATTTTTTTTATTAATTATTATATAATTTATAATAACAATCAATTAAAATTATTCAAAGGTAAAAATTTAAGAAAGAAAAAAAATTTTTAACAATAATAAAACTTTAAAAATTATATATAAAAATTTTTGAAAAAAAATAAAAGAAATAAATCTAATATTCAAGTATAATATATATAAATTTAAGAATTTAAAAATAGATAAAGTTAAAAATTATAATAAAAATATAATAAGTAAACTCAAACTTTTGAAAGCAACTATATTAAATTCAAAAAAAATAGTCATTAATATAATTAATAAAAGAATATACTGTATTAATGTTTTAATTATATATAAAAAAAATATTTTAAAAATTTCAATATACAGTATACAGTATATAAAAATTATTAATTTTAACCATTTAATAACCGGAGATTATTTCTTCAGGCGTGGTAATTGATTCTATTAATTTGAAACTTTTGAAACGATATGCATATGCATAAATTACTTATTGATTATCTCATCGATCGTAACAATTAATAATGATTTATTAAATTATAAAAAAGTATAATAATAGTAATTGGGAAGGGCATAATTTTTTATGGTAGTGTGACATATAACTCTTTGAGGCTCATCTCATCCCTTATAAATAGTGTAAATCTCGAGTTTTTCCGTTCTCCCACCAACTCGTTTTCAATTGCTGTTTCTAATTACAAACCCAATTCAAAAAAATTTTAACAACCATAGTCTTTTCAAATAAATCCATACAAACAAACCAAACTTGTGGTAGGCTTCACGAACTCTTCAAATTGTAGAGAATTACATACCGGTAAGTTGTTTAGCTGTTATAACAAAAAGCGAATAGTTGCTTCGAAGCTGAACCCTGATTTTAGTAAAGCAACGCTCGTTTGTGTGGGTGTCACGTTGAAAAATTTTTTTTTCTAGTTCCGACGGTTGTTCGGATATTTTCGAAAAAATTTTTTTTTTTTTTTATTTCGTATTATTTATTTCATAACCTCTTCCATATTTGTTCTATAATTAAAATATAAAGAAACTGATTTAATAAACTTTATCTCATGGAAAATGAACTTGTTTCTGCCACAAATATTCTCCTTTGTCTATCGAAATAGAACATTAATAAACAGAATGGCTGATGAATGGGGAAATCCACCACAAAAAGTTGAAAACTCGTGGCCTATGGCAAAACCGACGAATAATGACAGTACGGCAGACGATTATGGGCGGAAAAATATAAGGGGTTTAGGATTGGGTCTGCCGCCGGCCAGCAATGGGGCCGAAGACCTGTGGAATAATGAAGCAGCACCGACGCAATATAACAGGGAACAAATGAAATATCAAGATGCAAATAACGACAGGAAAAAGCTATTATCTAACAGTGGGGATTGGAACGATAATAATAACGACTTGAAAAAAAGGTCATTTAATGATGACGGTTGGAATTCACAAAATCAGCGCTTAGAGAAAAGGGATGATGACTTTAATTCAAGGCGAAAATCACATCAGACATCCAATAATGATAATAAAACCGAATTATATGATACCCACGTTTCTTCTCAGAAGGGGTTTGATTATGATAGCCGGAATTTGGGTCGATCACCTACTCCGACTACTGATTACGATCGCAGAAAAGATCAAAGGAATTTTCGAGGACCTCACTATAGCTACGAGAATGATTCAAGATCCAGAAAACCTCGCGAGGCTAGTCATGATAAGTTTACAAATGTTATCGATTCGCCTTCAAGACCTTCACACGCTGCTCGGGATGAACTCGATGATGAGGTACTAAAGTGTTCGTTTTGGCAACTTGAAATTTCGAATATTTGAGTTTAAAAAAAAAAACCCCCCTTTTTTTTCTCTTAGAGTCTTGCCTTACAGGAAGTGATACACAATTCTTTCTCAGCACGTCAAACCGGAAAACAATTTGCAAATGATCCCGAAAGTGAAAGGTGGATAGGAGAGACAAAGAAGTTAACAGGTAATTAATATTTCGATGTTTGGGTGACAAATTGAGTGGTATTCGAAATTTTATTACCTTACCGTATTAAATAAATGATAATTTGATTTTTTACGTTTGGATTTATTAAATAAATAAATATATATATATATATATTATGCGATTCATTAGAGCCCGCAACTCCGGGAATGAGGAGGAACGAAAAGGAATATAAAGACAAGGCAGTTCAGACCGAACCAATCGACTTGGAACCTATTGTGCAGATGGTTTGCTCGACAAATCCTGATGTTGGTGATGTTTTACGTAAAAAGCTGTTCTCGCTGGGAATCTATGTGAACGTTGGAGGGAATACTTCAGGGCGCCCGCTGATGGATATTGAAGCTAACGAGTTGAACGACCATGAGAAGATCAAGGTTAACGTGCGAAAGGACTTTGACGGACAGTGGAGATCTTCATCTGTTTCTCGATCAGCAGCGCAGCCCCCCACTGTAGCTAACGATTTACGTCGCCCAGCTAGTTCGTGGAATGATGATGGCCATGAGGTATCTGATAAGTTAAATGATGATTATAATTATCAAAAGAAGGAATTTCGTTCACGACAACCTATAAACGGTAGGGGTTAGGCTAGGTTCTTGCTGACCGTGAATCCAAAATATCAACTAAGGTCATTTTGATTGATTATTTTTGTAGATTTCGTTTCTGCTCGTGATTCTTCCGTGACCAGTACATCAAAGGAAAGTAAACCATGGGATTCTTCAAACATTCCGAAAATTAAGGATCCATCACGACCAACTTCAGTAAAGAGTCTAGAACCGTGGGAAACTTCCGAAGACAAACCAAGAAAGTCTGACATTCGAAGCCCATCTCCTAGTAAATCATCAAGGCCTCGTGATTTTTCTCATCCACCAAGTCCTGATGAACCTTGGCGGAATCGGTCGGATGGTCAAAAGAAATCTGAATTTTGGGATACTAATACTTCGAGAATAAAATCCTCAGATTCTCGCGATCATTCTCCTAATCACGTCTCACGAGATCGAAAACATGAAAACGCCCTTGAAAATGTAAGTCGGCAAGGCAACGATCCGCGTCGGGATGATGAGTCTCGTGTTTATGCTCCTGGGAAAGATCCACGTACTGCTTCTCGCGATTCATACAAACCACGTGACAATTCCGATTCCTCAAGGGTCGCACAGCCATGGATTGGAACTCAAAGGAATATTGATCCCCAAGAAGTAACTGTTAAAAAGCCTAACGAAAAACTTGATAGTTACACGCCCCTTCCAAACACAGATACGTGGGATTCGAATAAAGGCACTTCTGCGAGTAATAATAATTGGCTCGAAAAAGCGGCCTTGTTTAAGGAACAGATAAGTGGACGGCAGGTCACTGAAGAAAATGAAAAACCTTTGAAAAAGGAGAGTGAACCATGGGAAAAACCGAGGTCGGATGAGCCATGGGTGACGGCTTCTTATGAAGACAACTTGCCTGGTTCAAATATGAATAATAATGATGATACCATAGAAAATGAGACCCGCTCATGGAATAAAAATTTATCATCTGACAATAGTTGGAATAAACAAGACAAGAATAGTTTTAATAGTCGCGTTGAACAAAGAGATGACTATTACGATAACGGTCATAGGGATAGGGATAGAGGCGGCTCGCGTGATGCACGAGGCACTGAAAAATCTTGCTATAATTGTCGTAAGCCTGGACACCTTTCGCGAGACTGCCCCGAAGATTCAAGTCGTTACAACTGGTACATTTTAGAAGCTACTTACGCATATATATTTTCATATTAACTTTTGATCTCAACAACGCATTATTTAGTTTCAACTGCCATAAACCTGGTCATCGGGCAATCGAGTGTCCTGAAAAAAGTGGACCATGTTCTAGATGTGGGTCTTATGAACATAAGGCGGCTAGCTGTCGGAAACTTAGTCCATGTGAGTTCATAGTGATTGATGCCTTTTCTTGATATTTTTTAGAAACGCAATTAACCTCACAATTATACATAGTTGTTAACCCGGAACCCTCGGGGATATCACGGGAAGAAGCATGGAGTAGACTAATGAAGGCCGATCGAGAGAATGACATAGATGATTTCAATAAATGGCTTGAGGAATTCGCCAAAGCTTCACCCGAAGATACTTTCCAAACGATCGAAAGGAGACTAAGGAGTCACAATTGCAACGGGAAAATCATTGCGCTAAAACGTGAGGGAATTCCTCTCACTAGTTGTTTGATCGATCTTCAAGGAAATACGGGGAAGGAATTCGTTGCACAACCCGTGTGTTCAACCACATTTCGTCCTGCTCCAGCTTCAGGCACCATTGCCAGTTCCGAGGAAGAAAATTTCCGATGGCTAGCTGATGCTGGTTTCTTGAGGGATGATCCCTCTCCCATTTGCTTTAACTGTAAGGTAAAAGGACACATTACTAAAGAATGTACTATGCCGAAGAAAGAAATTGAACGCTCAGCATATATGGCATGTCAACATTGTCAATCAACTGATCATAATACCAAGTATTGTGATAGGCGCGATGGAAATGGTGAACGAGGCGAAAAATCCTACGGTGGTTATAATGGTCGCGGCGGTTATGGTGACAAGGATATCCGTGGTAAAGGAGGAGTAAAGTGTTATAATTGCGGTGAAGAAGGGCATATGTCTAAGGATTGCAGAAATCCTCGTAGAGAACACGGACGACATGATAAGTTCAGCGATAGTAATCCATATGCCAATGGAACATATGAAGATGATAGGAAGTATTCGTCTAAATGGGAATACAACAATGATGGTAGAGATGGGGGCAAGCGGGCGAGGGGAAGAGACAACACCGATGATTATTCTTCTGCTAACGATAGATATCAGAACGATAACTTTAATAAGAACAGATACAATGCTAGTCGGGGGTCCAATTATAATGATGATAAAGATTTTAATCGTAATAGAGGCGGTTTTAATGAAGGTTACCAACCCAGAGATTCTAATCAAAGAGGAATTAACAGGGATGCAGACTTCAACCTTAGGGAAGATCGAGATCAAGGTCGTAATTTTGGAAGGAACTTTGCCAATAGGGATTACGACTTTTCCTCGAGGGGTAACAGGGATGGCGATCGGGCCTATCCAAACCGTGATAAACGTGAAGATCATGATCGAGATTTTGACCGCAAAAGAGATGACTATTCTTTCGGGAATAAACAGGATAGAAGTCGGGAACCCATTACTCGGAGATGGGAAGCTCGAGATCGATCAATCAGTAATGCTAACCGCAACGATGATGGACCAACTTTAAAGAAGGAATCATGGGATCAAAAACCGGTCATACAAGAAGATACCTCGGATGAGTGGGAACGAAAGAGAAACGAAGTGATGGCTACGTGGGGTCCGACCTCCAACCAGAAAAGCGAAAATAAATCTTGGCCTCCACAGGATGAAAGGAAAGATTCATTTAATAAAATTCCCGGAGAACGATACCCTCGGGGTAGCAAAGAAGAACTCCGCGGGCGAAGTAGCGAGACAAAGGAAGTTTTTGCGTCTGCTCCTAATCCAGAACCGAGTAAAGAAAGAGAATTGGTTACCACGGCATGGTGGAATCCATAATCATTGTAGTCGCAATAAGATGAAGAGATAGTTTCATTGCTCGATGTGTTCCTACCTTAGCGTTGGGGATCAAATATTTTTTCTTTCATGTACAGCATTTTTTATTTTTTGTTTTTTTTTTTTAAATAAATGAATCGATTGTAATGCACAAACCGATAATCTCGTTTAGAGTGTCGGTCGCGTCTTGAGGTGACAAATTGTAATGAAATAAATCATGCCAGATCATCTTTATTGTCACGTGACAAAGTTCGATATAAAGAAAATATGATGTTTATCGAAAATTTCCATTTTGAAAAAATTTCAATGTATCATCCACCAAGAGGCGGTGTCAGAGGCGGAAGGGTAGGCATTTATTTTTTTCATAAATCAGGGTTCTCTGACTATTATTTGCAAGAAACTGAGAGAATATTGCATAACCCAAATATTTCAGGATCAGTTTAATTGTGAGTATCTGAACTTTATTTTTTTTAGTTTCATATTTATTTTTGTCTTTAATATAATTTAATTCTCGCATTCTAGGGGAGTAAGTTGCGAATAGGATAATAGGTATTTGTCATATATGGCAACCCACTTCTAAAAGAATTTTAATAGGGACGTGAAAACAGACAAGCATAGGGAAAATTACCTCGGTCACTCACTTTTTGCACCGGTAGGCAGGTGAATAACGAATTTGTTCGAATCGTCACACGTTTATTTTTCCCTCCTGACTAATTCACATTTGATCGATGACACATCAGGTGGCAGCAGGGTAAGGAAAAAAAGTTACAGTATTGACAGAAAATGTTTGTTAAGTCAGTCACCGAAAATGCAAGGTGTTTGACATTATTATTATTTTTTTTTTTGAACGCAGGTAAAGATCTTACTTGGTATTCGAAAGAAGGAAAGCAAAATCAGGCCCGCCTCGATGAAATCAAAGCAGTTAAAGAAGCCGAGGCAGACGTCATGGCTGAATTCTTGTAAAAACAATGATTCATACCAATTACATACCTCCGAACGTTCGAATTTTGATACTAACCGTAAATGTGTTTGATGATTAGAGGCGCCAGTAAAAAAAAAGTGGTTACAGGAAATGTCACTCATCAGGAACTTAGTAATGTACTGAAGAGAGAACAAGACAATGACGAGGAAGATAATGAGATTCTCAAGGAGGTCACCAAAGATGCCACAAAGGGATTAGGTTACAAAAGGTATTTTTAACGGCGTGTCGTATTCCGATTTAAAGACTGTGTTAATAATATCATCACCTTAATCGTCATGTTAAGTTCAGGTCGAGTTTCTGCGGGAGAGATTATGTTGGCGGAGGTCGAAACTATAAACGAAAAACACTTAACGAAGAAGAATGATGATAATGATGACTCGTTATCAACGTTGCCTCATGAAAGTGCACATTCTAAAACTGTTTCAGCGGTGGCGTCCATTGACCAGTTTGAAGATCGGGTGCGGTCAAAAAAATCGAAAAAAAGAAAAGAAAAAAAAACACAAAAAAGACAAACACCGCAAAGATAAGCATGCGGGCAATCAGGATGACGAACCGAGTGATCTATCCGATAGGAGTCGCAAAAGGCGTAGAGATGAACGTCATGATAGGACTAAAAAAAAAGTGAAACATAATTCCGCATTACGATCGCGTTCTCGTTCTCCACATCGTAAAGATCATTATTCACCACGGCGTCATGATGCTAGACACGCCGATTCAGGAGGTGAGGGAAAAGAACGGGACCGTGATAGGAATAGATAGATACATACATAGATCACATTGCGACGGTTAATATGATTAGGATATTCCTAATTTCAACTAATTTTGGGAATGCGTCTACCGCATGCACATTGTGAACCATCTTTAGGTCACATCAATTACAAGTTTATTAAGAATAAAAAGAATATATTTACAAAAAAAAAAAAAAAAATGGAGTGATTATAAAAACACTGGAGATGCAATACAAAGGCTAAAATGTACACAAAGTTCGACCTGAACCATCGACTTGCAGTGAATATTCGATGCATATGTACAGAATTTAGTCTCTCATTTGAAATGTCAATCACCCTTTTCATGACTAATAAATACGTCACCTTCCACCCCATTCCCATCTTCTTTTAAAAATTCTTCAAAATCATGAATAAACTTCTCGTCATCTGAATCTTCATCGTCGCTCTGATCGCCGGGATCGTATTCTTCATCGCTTTGATTACCAGGATCGTAATCCTCATTGTTCTCATATTGATAATCCTCTTGTGTTTCATCCAGCGATTCAGGATGTTGGTAAAAACTTTCGGATGATAGCTCGAATCCGGCGTTCTGTTCACCACCATCCGCACCAAGTTCTTGATATCCGACATCAACCTCTTCATCCACCTCGGCCTCCTCATCCGCATCATCCACATCAAGCATTATGGATTGTCGTAATGGCGACGATTGCTTCGTTCGCTTTGGACGTTCACCGATCCTCGGTTGCCCCTCACTATTTCGTTTCAATCTCTTACGCCCATTACTGAAATACGAAATAAATGTGTGATCCGTGAAATTCCCGATATGATCAAGAAACGAAATGTCAAAGATGTTCAAACCTTTCAGTTCCACTTTCGGTCTCACTTTCATCAAACGCGCTTGTGTCACCGGATTCACCGATTTCGTCGTCTATCTCTTTCATGACATCTATCCAATCGATTTCCTTAAATTTTTCAGAATTCAAAGGAAAAATTCCTTCTTCATCGGTGACATCGGTAGTTTCAGAATTCAAATCCGGGGGCTCAAAAGGCGAACTTTCTTCGATCATGAAAGCCTTTTCGGGCTGCCGCTCCCACTTTTTTATGGATTCATCTAACCTTTGTAATAGTATTAATAACATTAGTGACGGTGTTAATTGAGATGGGAGTAAGGTTTAGGAAGCATTCCTCAGAACACTAACCATTCTTTACTGACTATGAATACATTTCCCTTCCTTTTAGCTTCTTTTACTTTTTCAGTTCCTCGCTACAATTGAATTTAATTGAATTTGGAAAATCTAATTTATTTTAGCTTATCAACATTGACACGAATCATATCGACAACGCAAAACTTACATCGCCAGCCACGAGATGAGTGACCTTGTTATTCCAACCCGTCGAACATTGCGCTCCGAATTCCATAGCCTGAATCCATATTTCGGAACTAGGCGTTGATTTGATTTTTTTTTTTTAAAGAAAAAAAAAAAAAACTTGCTGATTACGTTCCAAAAGGAAGGATGAGAGGAAAGAGACAAAAAATCAACAACTACCTCTCTTTTTTTTGGTGAGTCGGGATTACATGGGTAAATAATATGTTGACACCCTTTAATACTTGTTTTTTCAAATGTGGTATCAATTTAGTCAAATCAGGAGTTCGTCTCTCTCCGTCCTCCCGTGTGACATCTTGTGAATCATATTCTTCATAATATTTTTTATGAATATTCCTCAAAGCCTATTTAAGCATAAAGAGTATTCGTAAACTCACATTATTAGAATAAGGAAATAGATGAAGATGATAAACGAATTACCTTCAAAAGATTTGGCAATTCCGTGTCATTGTCAACGAGGACTGGTTTTATATTCTCTGTGATCGGTTTTTGGTCAAACGGGGTGACCGCATGCTCAAGCTTATCATCATCTTTGTTCTTATTACGTTCCAATTGTTGCCTCTTGAGCGCTTTTTCTTCAGGATTCCGGTCATCCTCTGCAAACGGAAAATTAAAAAGAATGAGGTCATCAAACTACGGATTCGTATAGAGAAGAAAATGAAGAATCATTAACCTCCATGCATCCTTTTGTTATTCTGTGGAGGTTTCAGTGTCGATTCGGGCAACGTATTGTCATTGATGTTTTCAACTTTAATCTTGAGTGGCTCTTTCGGCGACTTTTCATCGCATACTGTCAGGTCCTTCGAATTCTCTATATATGATGACAAAGCTTAATGCGTGATGTTAATCACCGAATGCCGAATTAACATTCATACCTTCACCACCTTTCACTTTATTCTCTTCCGTGACCACCGGGCCTTCAGATTCAACTAGATCTTCGTCTTGGGGAGCAATTTCACCACCTTCTTCTGAAGGCGATTCAGTCTTAACGTCTGTGCGCGTAGAATAGACATTATTTATTATTATCATCATTCAAGAATTTCAATCTAATATTTTATGAACGAGATCTCACGTACCGTTATCAGACGATACCGGATTATCACTTCGTTCTACTTTATCTGATGGATTCTGTTCAGTCGGGGTTTGCAGAACCGGACATTGGGAAATTTCTCCTGATTTTTGCTGATCGTGGTGATTTGTTAAACAACGAGTCATTTAAAAATAATTCGGCAAAAAAAAAAAAAAAATTTTTTTTCTCACCTTTGTAAAACGAATATCGTTAATATCCCCGATTCCCACAAAGAAATCATCTTTATATTTTGATCGGAGAATAATAATTTAATTAATAGGATGAATGCAATTCTCACTGATATTAAATGGTCCCATAATTTCTGTCTGTAGACACTTACAAGGATGAACTTTGATCAAATTAGGTGACCAACCCCACACATCGGCTCTATCATCAATAACAACTACCATCGAGTCGTTGCAAGGAAACAGACGACGTATATTTTTTTGCGTCATGCCTAGCAGTTAATAAATGAGAGATGTGAAATGCAAAGAAATCTCAAAGACCTCCTTCCCTATGTATGCAAGTAAATTTAATGCTTACTTCCACTCTCATCCCGAGATAATATGCGTTCGTTGAAAATCGTTTTGTCTGGGTCAATGACATTGGCCACAGAAGATGCATAATTACGCGTACCCATGGTATATATATGTGGTTCATAACAATCGGATATGCTTTTCAGAAATTCCTGAAGTCCAGGCCTGAAACAAATATTAAACGCATATGAATACATCAACTTTGAGCAGTATTCTCAACAATAACAATTTCAACCCTTCTTACCGTAACTTGATGTAATATACCGTAGGACTATCCGGTAGAACAAACTTGTGAATGTCCTTGGCTGCAGCATTACTCTCGTCGCTCATCCATTCCTCCACTTTCTGTTCGACGGTTGCATGAATTAACGTTTGATCTAAATCGACAATGAGTGATAGTTTTCGCGATTTCAAAAGCCTCGTTGATGTCTCCTTTTCCAATCTCTCAGCCTCACTAAGACTTACGGTCAGTCCAGCAACATTATGTGCCATGCTAATAGTGGCTCTCTGGGAGTAATCAACTCCAGTAAAATCCGTTTTCATCATATCATTACCGCATATCGCACATAAACCATGAAGCTGAACCGAATGAAAACACGGTTCTTTCACCCCAACAACTGGCTTTTTACTGACAATTAAACAATAATGACGATCATTAATACGTTAATTATGGTGAAATCGTTTACGAAATGACTATTACTCTGTTCAATATAGGCGATTCTTACTCTTCCAAAGATATCATATCACCCTCGCGAACATAAAAACCATCGAGCTCTCCTTCGGCCGGACTCCTTAAATCTTCGACAAAGGGTTCGTCTACAAAAACGTCTTTTGTCTTTGGATCGATCTTTTGCTTTTTTATTTTTTTGGTATATTCATATCTAAGTAGTGGTTGCGTTTTTATAATGTTGTCACCAGGTTCAACTAAAAACCTGCGAATAATTGCAGGCAAGTGTTCTTTTGGTATACTTATCAAAGTCGCTTCTCGAGACATTGTACTTTATCACAATGCTAAACTCCTACTCTATTCTATCAATTTAAAAAAAACTCGCTATTTATTCACCTATTATTACTCCCTATGCGAAAGGACCAGGTCCTAAAGCCAAGGTAAAAATTAGAGATTCTTATTTATTACAAGGGAAAAGACGTCGAAATCCAATATCTAATATAACTTTTACCTCTGGTGGATAACCTGTTTGTTTTGAAATTGTTGAGCGTCCTGACTTTGTTTAAACTAAAATACCAGTGAGTTTAGGAGTTGGTAAAATTTCAGGAGTAGTGGTTTTTTATGTGATCCACAAAACTGCTGATTACTTACATGAGTGGCTTAGCCCTATTATCAATATAAAAAAGGTTTTCACTATAATTTACCGTCAACATCACTTCAAATAATGCCTTTCGGAGTAGAAAGGGCCCTTTACCGAGGGGCAAAGAGATACCCGATGACCTCCAAGAAGGGTCATAACTATTACAAAGGTATTCGATGAATGAATGTACTTACATTATGATAATAATTCGCCTTACTATTATGCGATAGGTACCGGCAGTGGGTCCATGGGAAGACATACCAACAGAGGTAAAATGTGTTTGTCCAACGGAAATATATGTATGTTCATTGCTTTATTTTTATTAATACCAATTTGTTCTCAATTGAAGGAGGATTCATAATTGACCTGCGTAAAGTTCGAACATATGTTGTACCCGATTTGACGAACCATGCTGTGAGTGAGTGAAGTGATAATCGTCGACCAGTTGCAAAGTGAATTCTTCGGCTAACTCACACTCTGGGATATATCGACGAGTAGTATAGACCCTACGTAGAACCCAAAAGACCAATTAAATATTCCATAAACACCGATCGATATTTGAACATGGTTAGAAAAACTTTTGACCCAACAGGCATTGCATCCACCAAGACGGATCAATCTGAACCCGACATAAGATCACAAAAACGTTCCAGCCCTGCACCTGAGCATGCGAAAGAACCTTTGTTTTAAACGAGAAGTTTGCTTCACCTAAACAAAATGTAAATCTAAGTCTTAGGTTCCTTCATCAATAAAAAGCTTCAAATTAGAAATTTGCAATAAAAATTAAGGGATAGCAGGTCTTTGTTTATTACTGGATTTTGTAGCAGGAGGTACTATACTCACATCTTTACAGTCAAACCGATCTCTCAAAATTTTTTATTGTAGCTATCATACCTGTTGCTGAAGTGATCATAGCATTCCAACTTCTTGTGTTTTTAATTACTTCAACTTTTTGTGTTTGTAAGGTTTTCAGTTTAACATAAGATCTTGATATCATCCTATCAAATATTCTTTTTATTATATCTATTATGATAAGTCTATTATTTTTATATAAAATAATTACCGTATATAAAGTTTTAAATCTATATCTTATTTAATTTGATATTTTCTCTAATATACTGTATATTAAACTGAGTATTTGATACAAAATATTTATTAATAGATTTGTTAAAGTCATTACATCATTCATCTCACACAAATTACATATTACTATATACTGTATATGCGATTAATGATTATCTAATATGGCTGATCTAGTTAAACCTACTTATACTTTGGAAGTGAGCAAATCTAGCTAGGGTCAACTGAAGAATACATAACCATTTATAGTGAGTTTCAATTAATTAATATTGAGCTAATTATCATATATTCTTTTTTATTTTCACTAAACTAATATGGATTTAATATCAAATTCACAAGAATTATATGATTATTCAAATATCTTAATATTTAGATGAGTTTTGTTTAGAAATCAAAAACTCTTTCTGCTAATCATTTTTACCACTAATTCCAAAGCAATGTTCATCAGAAGTTTTATACTTCTGTACTAATAAAATTGCTACACTATCATTAAACACACTTTGTAAACACACTACAAAGCATCTCCTATCCAATTTTATCTTTCTTCGTTTCTCTGGTTGACTTGAGTATTGGTTTCAAGTCAAAAGTGAATGAGATAGAACCTGGACTCCTAATGGTAAGAAAGGATACTTAGGAAAAAGACTTTTAGTTAAAGACTCCCCTCCAAGACTCTATAATAGGGCAGGCAGGTTTACAGGAAGAGTATTCGCCAAAGACTATGCCATGCACAGTGGTCTTGTTCTCTAGGAAATTCACTAGATCCCAAGCTTCCTGAAGCATGCAAACAAATTTTCAGTTTTTTGGGGGAATTTTGCCTACCCCCTCTGACCCTGAATTTTTGGTTGCATTGAATCTGCTGGAATTTTATTGACTAGAGATTTGGAGTTGGATAACGCCATCAGTAACAAAAGATAAACAAGATATACACATGTTTCATGTGTTTTTTTTCATATCACTACCCTTGCTGATAGGTGTTGCTCTCACTGCAGTCATCAACTTAATCCAGTATAAGTACTCTAAGGACTGTATATACTTAGGCCTATCTGTTAAAACTGCATCCTCCTATAAAATCGAAAAAAAGAAAGAATCCATACGACCATGGCAAAGGTTACAAGATACTTCAATCGTTTTTATTATTGAAGTTACCTATTCTTGATAGTCAAGTAGGTTCTAGTAGCTCTTATAGATAGGTAAAGATCTGTTTAATTTTTATAAAAACAAACAAGGTAAACAGGAGATTTTTCCCAACCAGCAAGTTTTTTATTCCTGATTCATGGTTTGTAGGAGGACCAGAAACTAAGGACCAATATCAAGACTTTCAACATGACTCCCCCTCAAGTATGGTTACTTCGGCTGCCAATGATACCCATCAATCTTATTCCTAGTGAAAGTACTTGTTGGAAACTATTGTCAGATTGGAAGATTCCCTAAAAACTTAGCCTGACTTTGGAAGAGTTATACCTTTTTAAATAAGCAGCTTATGCTTGAAGCTGGTATTATCTTTAGAATTAGATCGTCAACTCTCTCATAGGTTTTAAGGCACCCTCCTGACTATAGGTCCCACCTGATCTTTGAATGAGTAGTCCCCTAGACTGACTCCCAGATGAGATAGTATCAACAAAGCTGGCCTCTGAAACTATTCCCCTCCCATCTGAAAGAAGAAGAAGATGTAGAAGAAGTCCTCCTCTCTCCCTTTCAAAGATTAAGAAACACAGTACTCTAGTGAATAATCCATAAGTGTTGACTTCTCCTTGGTATTAGCCTCAGTGGATGGTCGGTAGTAGAGAAAATTTAGGTCCTTGTCCGGCAGTGCCCTGGTGTTTTTTCTTTTTGTTCTTGCACTAGTTTAAGAGTAATTTTAGATTAGTCTCCCCAGGTTTGGAGCAGTAACATGCATTTCGGTAAACCATCAGGTTTTAGGAAGTTTAATAGCCCTTTTTAATAGTTGTAATAATTTCAATGTATTTTGAATTTTATTCTATTATCACTAATAAACATAGTTGAACTGGCAATTAAAAAAAAGATAAGTTTTGTTTAACAAGTTCTTCAATTAAGTATGTATAGAATTAAAAGATTTCAAGTTAAAATAATTAGGTTTCAGAATTTATATATACAATTTGAATTAAGATATACTTAGATAATTATTGCAGTTTTAAAAACAAGATTTTAAAGTTTGTTTCCTATTTAATTAGGAAAAAGGTTGGTTGTAATTCATATAATCAGATCAAAAATTTTTCTTTGTGCAATTCTTGTAATAAATTAGTTTTAATCTAATAATCAATAAAAAAATCAGAAATTCTATTATTATATAATTTGATTATTTTTTTATATAATCTTTATATAATATTAAACTTTAAATCTTGTGAATACAACTTGAAGTATTATTATTATGCTATAGTTTCACAAATCATATATTAAACTTTATTAATTTTTTTTTATTTTAATAATTATAAATATATTATTTTTTTTATTTTAATAATTATAAATATATTATTTATTTATTAAAGTTTATAAAAATTTATTATATACTAAAATGGTTTTAGTTTTAAAATTAGTTAAAATATTTTATGAACTTTAGATTTTTTTATTAGTAAACAAAATATAAATTTAAATAATTGAATATTTATTATAAAACTAATATAGTTTTTTTATATTATTTTAAATAAAGTAATATTATTTTATAATAGTATTGAACTTACTTAAAAATTATAGTAACTTACAAAAGTCTTATATTACTTATCAATTTTTACTAATTTTTTTTTTAAATTCTTAGTCAAATCAGATATATGTATTTTATAAAATATCTATATATTTTACATTTTGAAAAGTTTCACTAAAGTTAATTTTTTATATAACTCATTTATTTCTATTTTAAATTTTTTTAAAACTCTAAATGTAACTTTAGAAATGATTTATTACTCTGTTAATAATTCAAATAAAAATCTTTTTAATTGCTAATTTTATTGCCTGCAGATTATTTTGCCTTTTTTTTTGCCCTTTATCAAGCTAGTTACGTATGTTTTATTAAATATTTGTAAGCTGTACATATAACATGAAACATTAAAGTTAATTCTTTAAATAACTCACTCATTTTGATTGTTTTACTTTTCTAAGTGCAACTTTGGAAATAATTTATTGCTTCGTTAAGAGTTCAGGCAAATACATTTTCAACTTCTAATATCATTGCCTACAGATTATTATTGTAAATTATTTTTTTGAGTTCTGATAGAGATTAAAATCCAACTATTTCATTCCATACTTTACTTCATTTCACAGGATCTATTTGAGTATTGTATTTTCTAATTCTTCTTTCTTTAATAATATTTGATATGACTACTTTCCTGGTACCTTGGTCTTGTTTCTTTGCCTCTGTAGATGTGTCAGCCTTTTGATCTTGTCACCTCTATTGATTCTCAATATTCGTTTCCACTCTATTATCTTTTTGCATTTGAAATTCCAAATTTTCTTTTTGAAATGGTTACATGTTTCTTCTGTATTTTCATTATCTACTTTCTTGCTTCTTTACCAATTCTCTTTCCATACACTTCAAGTCTGCTATCTTATCCATTAGGTTTTTTTCAATCAATTCCATACAGAAGTTAAGTATATTCCAATCAGTATTTGAGATCCTTTCTACCAGTTGAGCTATTTTCTTATCTATTTCTTCTTGCCTGTAAATTATTTTTCAAAATTTTAACAAAACTTAAAACCTTAATTATTTTATATTTTATTTTTTTTGTTAAATCTTTTTAAAAATTTTATTTTTAAAAATTTTTTTTTGATAATGACATCTTTTTTACTAAAAATATAATTTTCAAATCTAGAGAATATAGATCTCTTTATTTTGTTTTCTCTATAAATCTTCTATATTTATTTTTTAAAACTTGATTACAAACTCTTTTTTATATTTTTATTATTTATTTCTTGCTTTTTTTCTATAATATTTCAAATCTTTTTTTTTTTAAATAAAATTATTTCTTATAAAATCAATATCAAAACTTAAAGTAATTTAACTAATCTTGAAAATTTATTTTATTAGTTTAAAAATATACTTGTCAAGCTCTTTCAATTCTTTATAGTTATTTGTAATTAATTTAATACTTTTTTCTTTAGTTTTCTTTTTTTTTTTGTAAAAGTTTTTTTTATACTTCTTGTATTTAATTTATATAGACTAAATATTTTAACAAGTATTCTATTATTTTATTTTGATAGTGATATATAATATATTTAACTTGCTTTTATAGATTAAATCTTTTTTTAATCAATTTACTTAAGGATATTAATTTATTATTAATTAATTTAATAAAAAAACTTTTTTATCAAGATTGTTTAAAAGATATATCTTATGTATATCTATTTTTTATTTTTTTTTATTTTATTTTTTTTTTTTAATCCTCTGTCAGGCTAGTTATGTGTGCTTTATTAAACAATTGTAAGCTGTACATATAGTATGAATC
>CAJVPT010002157.1:0-18519 GCA_910592055.1 Acaulospora colombiana | reverse complement strand
CACTGCGGAGCGAAATATTGTCCCCAAGGCCGAACTTAGAGGCTTTTATGCTTACAACGAGTTAGTTAGATTAGAATGATAGTTTAGCTATAGTATATATCATACTGCTCAAATAAAAATGTACTTTTGTCTTCATTTGATTAATAAACTGATGATCTAGCCTGGCTACGAGTACTCAAAAAAAAAAAAGCAATATATAACATATTATTTGTATTAGTGTACAAGTTTTGTTATTGCTCGATATTATATAATATATTTAATAAAGAATATGGCCACACTATTACTCATCTCTTCCTTGAAGCTGATAAACCGACAAAGTACTACAACAACAACAATGCGACTAGCCCCCAAGGACAGCTAACCGATGTCACTCTCAGTGATCATATTCTCACTTTTCATTATAAAAACCAAACAGAAATCACCACAACTGTCTGAAAGGCCCTCAAACAAATTAAGCAAACACAGTTAACATATCAATGGATTACACTCAACAGAAACAAAGATTTGACTAATCAACAGGCGGAAGACATAAACTGGCAGGAAACAGCACAGCGATGCTACCAGTTGACCATTAACCTCAACATAATAGACTTATGGGACCACTCACAAAAGAGTTTCACACTCAAACTATGGAACAAAGAGCTTTCCACAATGGACAAACTTCATATCAGAAGCCCTAACATCTACAAGTCAAATATATACTTTGTATGCTCATATACAGAAGACAACATCTATCCATTCAAATGCTCATTTCACAGCATTGACATCAAACAAGTCATATTGAATACCATATATCAAGAAATAACAGCAAGAATAGACAATAACATTATTCGCAACATCAGACATGAACTTACATCAAATATAGAAGCAAA
Organism: Acaulospora colombiana; assembly: GCA_910592055.1. NCBI lineage: Eukaryota > Fungi > Glomeromycota > Glomeromycetes > Diversisporales > Acaulosporaceae > Acaulospora > Acaulospora colombiana. The sequence goes on along the minus strand of CAJVPT010002157.1, from coordinate 17,647 downwards.
TAATATGTGGAACAAAATCATCATGAGAGGCATCAGCAAAACCGTCCTAAAGATTATTGACAAATACATTAAATTCAACAAAATAACAAAGACTGTTAACAGCATCTGCAATACCATCAAATTCTGGATGTACAATATCTGGATCGATAAGTGTGAGTGCCTACACTATTGGAAAAAAAGTCAAGAAATACCAACAGGAAAAATTAGAAAGAATCACAAACAATTTCCTTCCAAAACAAAACTGAGAGATCCAACACCCAACAAAATGGATGCATATTCTGCAGAATTCATACCCAACATCCTTCGTGGAATCCACAACATCTTTGAAATCTACAAGAAACATGCTAACAGTACCTAGCCATGTTAGTTCTCAATAGAAACAACACGCCACAAGGGTTCAAAGGTGAAACCCTGCCATCGATGGTAGCAGGTACCCATTAGACCAAATAACAATTAGTTTTATTGTAACCATATATATTAGACACATGGGAAAAACATCTGTAATATAATCTTTACTTAACAAAGTAACATGTAATTGTATATAAACTCAATAAAATAGGTAATATTGCATGTTTTAAAAAAAAATAAATATAAAAAATATATATATAATATAATAGTGATAATAAAATATTTCAATATTAAGTAACAAAAAATTTTTTATTGAAAAACAAATAGTAAACTAATTATTAAATTCTTTTTTTTAAAAAAATGTATTCTTTAAAACTTGAGAAAGATTAGAATTATAAGTTAATCTTTAATCTAAAAATAAGAATTGTTAAATTGAGAAAATATTTTAAGAAAGAGAACCGATTAAACTTATTTATCACTTATTAATAATTCTAGAAAAATATAAATTTGAAAGAATATTTGCTTAAAATAGTTAGATCTATATTTTTTATATAAAAATAAAATACTTGAATTTCTAAGTACATCCTTAATTATTGAAAAAACTTTAAAACTAATTCTTTTAAGTTTATTTGAAAAGTGAAATTATTTATTTCAATATTAAGTTATAACTTTTTGAACATAAAGATAAAGTCATTACAATATAAAATCAATTTATTGAATAATACTTTTTTTTTTTTAAAGCTGGTAAAGTCATGCTAAATAGTTTTTATTTAATCATTTGTACTTTCTTTATATACAAATTTAATTGTGAGAAAATTCATTTATGATAGGAAAAAAACTACTGACTCACTATCTTACCAAACCCTGCAACTCACTGCAATTCACCTATCAGTAAATGTTAGCATGTTATGACTTCACTAACACTGAAATTTAATGGAAAAATTATATTGATCGAGTACCCATTTCCCATGGTTTCTTTTATAGCATGGTTAGTTAACTCTATATATAGTTGTCCATTAATATTTTGTGGTCCTTCTTCCTTTTGGGTGTTTTTATTTGTTCAGTGGTGTTTGTTTCCCATTCACTCCCTTTGATTCTTCTTAGTGATCCCTTGTATTTTTTCCCATTCTATCGTTATGTTGCATCTCAGTTTCCAGACTTCTTTCTTCTCTTGCTAGAACCGGGCTATTGCTGTCTTTATGGCTATCATTACTGCTTCTTCGTTACCTGTGATTTCCACTGCAGTTTGCTTCATATTGTGTATGATGGCTCCTCTGATAATGTTTGTCCATTCTATATTATTTGATCCCCTTATTCCATTTGCTCTTGTTTTCAGATGAAGTGAACAATTCTATTTTTTGTGGATTGGTTTATCTTGCTTTTGGCTATTAGCCCTAGATGCATACTCTTCTGTGAGAAAGGAATTGTACTTTTCCATGAGTCTCATCTTGTTAAGTCCACATGGGAGGGGATAGAGATCTTTTTCTTCTTGTTTCTTGCAGATAATACAGGTTGGGTCTTTATAAAGGTGTGGTCTTGTGTGTACAGGTTCATCATTGTGGAAAGTTCATTTAACCAAGTCTTTCATCTGAAGGATCTATTTTTACAGTCCTTCTGGTTTGTTTGTAGTGATATGATTTTGGATAATGATAGTGTTTGTAGTGATATGATTTTGGATAATGATAGTGTTTGTAGTGTTATGTTTCAGTCTATCTTCTTAGACTTGAAGCTAGTAAGCCATTCTTGCATCCATCTCAGTGTTCTCCATTTGCTTGTCTATTTGATTTTTAGAAGTGTCTTCCCTAATGTACTAAAGTGGAGGTCTATAAAGGTTTGGTCCCATCTAAGTAATGTCATGTCACTTGTTGAATTTACTTCATATATCCTAATTATGTCCTTGAGTTTGTTTACCAGTGTGGTTGCTGCTAATTTGTCTGTCAGTTCGTTTGCTCGGTTACCTGAGTGACTTTTAATTTTTGTCCACTTGACCTCAATTCTTTGCATGGATATGATCTCTATAATTATATTGATCAAACATCTATTGGATTCTTTATTGTTCTGACCTGTGGATCGATAACACAGTGGTAGTGCTTCCATGTACAATCACAAGGTCCAGAGTTCAATACCATATGAGGACCAAGTGAAAATTCAGTCACAAAGTGGTATGAAGATTTCATTCCTCCATGATGATAATCATGTGCTCCACAAGATAATGAGGAGAACCCGTATGCTTATCAGGCCTATAGTAAGAATGACAAATCAACACAAGGTTCTATATAAGGCTAGCATAAGTAATACAAGGTCTCCAAAAACACATCTGATCTCAAGTACCAAACAGGCAAAGTAAAGAAGGATCCTACCCACTTATCGCAGCTGTAACAAAGACAAGACTCACACAAGGTTCAATAAATATGGTGTTATGGGTCACGTGGGTGATGCAATTAATGCGTAATGGTCTAGAATCCAAAAACCCAAAAGTCTGGCATGAAAGATTGAGTGTTGCAAAGTAAGAAACTATAGATAAAGCTCGGATATTGATAAGGGAACTATGTATATCTGAAAAAGTATAGAAAGTTTAGCAAAGCTTAGGATTAGTATAGCTGATTATAAAGTAGATAGCCCATTGTTAGCTAGAAAAGTATAAATAGCTTATCAATGTATGTCGAAAAGGCAGAGCTGAATGTGTTAGAAAAACAGCCCTCCTTGAGAAAAGAGCTGAATATGTAAGAAAGCAGCCCTTATTGAGAATAGAGATAAGAGTTAGTGATATACCAAAGAAACAGAATGCAATAAAGAGACACTTACCTTCGGCCAATTCAATCACCACACCTCTGCCTTCCCTAAGTGTTCTTTATAGGAGACGTTCTCTTTTTTGTGTCATTTGTGAGTATTCTTGAGAAGTCTGGGTTATGCGAGGTGCTATGGATTAGCAACAGACTCGCCGGGATAGCCCACAACAATATTATAGTTTTTTTTAGGTAAAATTATGCAATTATTTCTATTATTTTTATAAACATTTTTGTACTAAGAGGGGATTGGTCTCTGTATTTACTATAAAAATCTGGATTATTTTCATTCCTTTAGTGTTATCATAATTGTATTAATAAGTTGATTTATAAACATAATCTTGTACTTTTGTAATGCTGAAATTGTATTTTCATATTCTTTATCATTCTATAATATTGACTTAATAAATAAAATACCTCTTAAATTAAAGGTTTATTTTTATATTTAGTTTTGAACTGTAATTTGTAGCTTTTTAGTAAAGACTAACATTGTGGTTGCCAAGTTTCCTTTGGTTAGCTTATCTGACTTTATAAAATTGTCTAAGAATTTTCTGACTTCCAATATTTGATCTGACTCAGATTATTATAGCAACACTTGAGATATCATTATTATTAAGTTGATATAATAATATTGCCGCAAGCCAGTCTCTGGTTGATAGCTCTGAACAAATTGACTTACAATGCAATGATACTATGGTATCCGATAATACTTCAACACAAATGTGCAGGCTTACGCCAAATTCTAATGAATCCAGCGTCAAATCATATTCTGATGAACACCAGCCTGTCCATACGGACCGGAATCGTTAGACGAAAAGGATACTAAATAATTTTTGATTCGGAAACAGATTAGCACTGAAATTAGAGAAAGAAATCGGGAAAAGAAGATGGAAGCTGGCTCATGCCAAATCCCAACTCATCCTCGGATAGCTCGTCAAAATCCTATGATGAATCACATGTCGAACAAACTCCGGAATCGCAATCTATTCCCAACACTTTTAATTTATCTGAACAGTCCTCAGAACAGAATACAAACTTACAGAAAATAAAAATCCCTGAAATAGGCATACAGCATTTAATAGAAGAATTAAGAATAGAAGAATTAGTGAAAGATACTGTTAAAATTGTTAATGTAGATGTCTCAGAGAGGCAATCCGAATGGTCTAAAAACTCTACAGATAATCAATGGAACTGGTACAACCAATCGCCTGCAACCAAAATAGTTATCTATTCGAAAGAATTTGTTTTGCGGAATGCGAGCTAAACAAGATGAAATTGTTAGCTGGTATTCATATATAAAAAAGACATAGTGAAAATTTACCTGAAATCCTGAAAAATAAACCAGATATTACGAAACAAAAAGTCGAATTTATGATGAAATGTTGTTATCTTTCAGGTATCTCCCGAGTAAATTTGCGTAAACGAACACAACTAACTAAACCTATATATAAGTTGTTTAATGGAATTGGAGAAGATAAGAACTTTCAAAATTAACTGATACACAAATCGATACAATTATACTGTATATGGGGTAAGTTGTTTCACAGAAAAAATGTGATACCAACCTCCCACTGCGTGAAAAAAATTCACGCTCTAATATGACCAACTCTAGCTTGAATGATATATCAGATAATGAGGTAAGTATTCCTACTGAGGCAAATAAAGAAACTTCACTGGATACATGCATTCCTACCATTCCCTCTGTTTCATTGTCCCATATCTCTCATTCGGAAGATAAGATAAGTGAAGATAACAAATTTTTATCCAAGTAAGAGGTAAATGAATCCGATAATGGCAAGAATTTCTACAAAGGTGAAGAAGAATATAATTTAGGCCGAGTATTCTCCGATAATAATAACGATGATAAGAATTTCTCTGATGATGGGAGCTTCTATGGATTTTCGGATGAAGATGATGAAGGATATTATTATTTAAATACCGGCGAAACTTATAGAAAATCAGATAGTTTAATCCGCGCATATTAATGTAATTCTAATTTTCAGATACACATTAATTGGTTATTAAAAAGATATTTTTCGTCGATTACTAAGAATAACCGGATCCAGACGAAATTCCAATTCTGATTAGTCAAATTGTGGTTGCCTTCGAAAATAATCATTATTTCCATTTAAAATCATCCGGTCTGATTTTCCTTTTACGTACTTTCTTATAATACTGTATTGATGCGATGAAGGCATGATTAAGGTGCGATGTAGTCGCGGTTGAGTTGCAGTAATTTTTCCCTATATATCCACTATGTGAATGCAATGCAATTCCATGAAAAACAGGTAGATTCGCAGTTGAACCGCGTTAGAAAGCACAAAAAAGAGATAAACACGTGATGTTGGAATTTTTAATATTTAGTATTGTAAAGCATGACTTACAATCTGTGCGACAATAAATTTTTTCATTCGTACGTACTACTCTTTCATTATTTTTTTAATCGCAAGTCATGTTTAGTGTTTCTGTTATTCCTTCATCTGATCTTCCGACGGTCGAGGAAGTGAGAGGATTTAATGCCGTAGAACTCAATGGATTTTTGAAAGGAAGGTTAAACAACATTGATAGTCACATAGATACCTTAACAGTTCAGGAAGTTGATGGCGAAGCTATTCTTGAATTAACTCCTGAAGACCTTACAAAGCTAGGAATACTTCTTGGACCAGCTAAAAAAATCGTGAAGTTGATTAATGACATTCAAGGAGGTATGCGAACTTCAGCACGCGCTTTTATATTCGTCAATAATACCGAATACTTACTTATTCTTGTGCTTTTCTTTCTTGCTTTTTATCGTCAAACCTGCCTAAAAAACACATTCGCGTTATCATAGAACAACCCGTTGCTGGTAAGGCGTATAAATTTAGTCGACGGAATGAACGTGTTTTGACTTGATTTTCGATAGCCGTTGATTCGTTCTCGTTACGTTAATAATCTTCTGATATATAGAATCCCCTAGTAAACGAAGAAAATTCGATAACGATAACGAAAAACTAAGAAGGTTTTGGAATGCTTTGAAGGGTGGGAAAGTTGTAAATCATGATGGTGGTCAGTTTCTTGAATTATCCAGGGACGTTTACTATTTTCTAGGCAAAGATGAACAAGGTTCCAATATATCCACTCTGTTCATCCGTGAATGTTATTATCACCTGTGAAATATTATTTTTGAGAATGAAAATGCCCGCCGCTGGCGTATTACCGGCAATCCGGGAATTGGGAAAACCTTCTTCGGTTATTATCTACTCTATCTCCTTTCACAACAACGTAAAACAGTTGTATATCACAAACTTAACAAGCCTCCGATTCTCTTCAGTGAGGAAAGTGTTTTCAGTCTTGCCGTAGATAATATTCATGCATTCAAAAATTACTTGGCAGATGAAGAAGTTTGGTATATCGTGGATGGTAGGAGACCGATGGAATATGTCGCCAAGACAATACTAGCCTGTTCACCTCAGAAATGCCATTACAGTAACTTTGACAAGCTTGGAACAAATATTCGGTACATGCCGGTATGGTCTTGGGAAGAGATCGATGCATGCAGGATTAGGCTTTTCCGTAATCTTACTCAAGAATATGTTCGGAAATTATACAATGAATGGGGTGGAATTCCTTGGTTTACCTTGTTTTATGCTCTCAATGATTCTCAGCAAGATCTTCAAAGGGCAATTAATTCGGTTGACGATAATCTGTTAAATTTTGTTGGTGAGGCAACAGATGATGATAGCGCCAGTCATAAAATCGTCCATATCTGCACGAACATACCAAAAGGAGAGGATGAAGGAGATGGAGAGGAAGGAGATGAAGGTGTGGAAGTTGTGGAAATAACAGAAGTAGGAGAAAATTCTGGAGAGCCTTTTATGTCAAAATATCCCGCAGTAATTAGACCCGATAAAAAGAAAAGTGTTATAGGAAAAGGAAAACCCTTCTATTCAATGTCAATTCTAGAGTTTGCGTCCGATCATGTTGCTGAAGAGGTGATGGATAAACTAATAAAGAACTATAGAAGCCAGATGGAGAATTTCATGAAGTCTAGCTCATCGATAAGCAATTATAGTACACTCCGGGGCGCTATATTCGAGCGGATCGCTCACAGAATGTTATTAAAAGGAGGATTATTTAGGACTCGCCCTTTATTCGCATCAACTGTCTCTTGCTTCGGGGTGAATAATTCAAAACTATCAATACCCACTCGGAAAAAACGACTGTTTAGTGACATCAGTGAGATTGTTCCTAACATGTATTGTATTCCAACTCAAAAGAATAACGCATCTTTTAGTGCGTTCGTTTTTCCCGACACATTCTTCCAGATGACTGTTTCTGAGAATCATCCTATCTTAAAGAGTGGGTTGGAAAAATATATTAAGAATGATAATTCGGATATCAATATTTATTTTGTCTTACCGAAGGAAATATATAATTCTTACCAAGAGCAGGTTCTTTACACCACTAAGAGAAATGTTCTCAAGAATAGGCCACCTTGGATTAATCGTCTTAGGCAATATGCTCTGGAAATTGACCTGAAATTGTAGTTTTTGTTAAAAAAGATTGGTTTATGTTTTCACATGGATCTTGAATTGAGTTGATAAAGTTTATCTTTTTATCACATTTTGAGCTTATAATTTTTAACTATATGCATGCGTGTATGTGGTGTGGGCGTGTATCGGAAAATAATATTTAGAGTAGCAATGATGGTTCGACAAAAGGAAAGTTTTTGTTGGTATTGTTATTATAAAGTATACAAAAATCGAGTCAACGATGTTAAGTGTATGAATAATATTGATGTTCAATCGGCAAAAACGATAGTATACTGTATAACGAAATCAATCACTCCTTCCTGATATTACCGATGTAAATTTACGTAGAATAACTTCTAGAGGCAAAAAAAGTATAGTATTCTATGAAGGAATAGGAATTTAAGATGATATTGATTTTGTAATTGTCCAATGTTTGAAGATAACGAAGTGAATTACAGCGTCACATTACTGTGCCAGTGACATCGATTTCACGTCTAAATTCCTACTTGTTATATTTTTTTTAGTACGAATGTGCTAACTCACACGATTAAATAAACCAAATTTAATCGTTGAGATTTTTTAGTATTATGTGATTGATGCATTTAATAATATACAGTATTACGTCCAAAATCATACAGCCGAAATAGATCCCACATTTATCATGAGTGATTGGATAATATATACAGGAGCAATTTGAACATAAATATCGTCACAAATAAATTCTTTAGAATCAGCTCTAAACTACAATTCTCACTACAGCCCAATATGCATCTCTCCCATTTTTATCATATACATCACTCACAAAATATGGCGAATATACATAACTTATCTAATAACCCAATCCGAATCATGTTACGTATTCTCGAGTATATAGTTATTAAATCAAATAGGTTCAAATCCTTAAATCCGATATAATCGCATAATCTCTAAAAACTCTATAAGTCACTTAATTGCTAAATATGGTCTATACGGATAAATTCCCAGTTTTGATAAATACTGAATGGGGAGATAACTGTCAATTTCCAGTAATCAATAAAGGTGAAATACCATATGATTGGAAGAACCGAATCTGGGATTGTTGATGAATTATAAGAATAAAAATCGTTTGACTGATGATAAAAAGCGATATTTTATCGCCAAAAAAAAATGAAATATTTATGGGACGGTGATCTCGGCCATGCTGGAGGTGTAAGTATAGCAATATGTCATTCGTAAAACAAACTAGTTTATTCTAGGATAGGAAGTGGTTAGGAATGTGGTTTTAGTCATTCCATGGATAAATGCTTATTGCGATATTAGTAGTTATAAAGACTACATATATGGAATTTAAAAGCGGATCCGAATCTAGTAATTTTTACTTCGAAAAAGAAGCAATTCGTCGCTATGAATTGTGGATGCAGAATGCTATCATAAGCGTTAAACGTACAAGCGATATTGGGAGAAAAATTCGAGCTGTTAATATCATATCACAGAAATGGCTTGATGGCAACACAGTTAGCTATACATTATAAGTTATTATGTACAGTTCGAGAAGAAATACGTCAAGTTAATAATGTATAAGTAATACACATTTCTATTTATCTGATTAATATATCTATTTATTATATAACTTATTAATATATGTATCTATTTAAAATAAAATTATCTGAATATCCGGAGATCTGGTACTTTAAACTTTATTTCATTACCCCTAAAGGCTGGTACCCTTTTACTTTGATTTTTATATACAGTTGTTTTACCTGGCACAAAATACCCTAGTGTAGATAATAGATTGTGCTTGTTATTTTTTACATCACTCTAACTTCAAATATGCTGGGTAAGACCTGCTTCTCAATAATATAAGAAGTGGCAGATAGATGTATATTATATTATTGTATTAATAATTAACGAAAAAATATATAATTAATTGTTTGTCAAACCTTGGTCTATTCATTTAATGCTAATGGCATATCCCAACCAATTCGTATTCTGTGTGGATGCTCGCGAGGTACAGTTAAATCAAAAACAATAAATCTTATTTACATAAATATTTGTCAATAATTTTAGCCACTCTATTAGCATATTGTCGCACAATTATGACTAGTTCATATGAGGTACATGATCCGTTAAACAAAGCAGACATGTGAGAGATTTTTTCGTATTATCTTTGGACAGTCAAAGTAACTCCAACTCTGAGAAACGTATATCAAACTGATATTATAATGGCGTCTTTCGATAAAATAAGGAACAATTCTTTCTTGCACTTATTTCGGATCAGCACATCTTCAAATATAGCTACTGTACCTTTGTCCGGTGAAAATGAATCTACCTTAGGAATTTTATTAGGCTTCAATGCACGAAATGAAATATTTAACGATAGGGCTTCGGACTATTTGCAATTATCTGATATGATGATTCGAGGTACATATACAGTATTTTGGCTCCTTGAGTTGATGACCAATCAATAACAAATCATCATTCTTTATATATCTCGTTCCTTCTTTCTTTCCATTAAACATATGATAAAGCTTATTTACAAGCATAATATTAAGAGCCTCATTAGTTTTTCCCAAGTTAGTTTGTCCTGAAATTAAAAGTGTAAAATATAATTGAGGAGTATTGGAATTGCCATTGTATTTTTGAGCATTTTTAATATCATCAATGTGATATACAAGACTTTCAACCAGCTCAAGTTTTTTTATTTTCATGCTAGATTAAGTATTATTAATTATATACTAAGAAAATAATAACTATGTTCTAGTTAAAAGAATTAATCAAGAATCCTTTTTCGATCAATACGGTACGAATATAGGAAAGTAAATCACTGTCATATGGTATAACGATCAATGTAATACCTTATCACTTGCATATATCTCGCTTTTTTTGATCGCGTTGCCTTTGCTGGTCCAAATCGATTTTCCCTTTTCTTATGGAACATAGTATTCTGATGAAAATGTTGGGATACTGAATTTTGTAGAGTACATCGGCTTCTGTCTTATTGAAGTGTTCTACCATTGCAAGAACTCTATGACTATAGGGTCCTATGACTCGAATCGTGAAATTGTGCTCTTCTATTAATCGAGCTGTTTCACCCATCAACTCCTTACAATTATCTGTTTGTAGAAGCGTTGGATAGGTGAGAGGGTTATTAGAGTCATTATAAATTTTTCTTAATACTTTAGCAACCTCTGAACTATTCTTCCATGTGAGTGGAACAGAAGTTTTATACCGGGAAGCACAGTCTATTATATTGAGTACCGTTTTGTAAGTTTTACCTCTATAATAATCATGAGTGAGAAACAGTATATCAGCCACATGAACACAGTTAGGACGTGAAATTCGTCTATATCTAAATCTAAGAATGTGCTTGGGAGGGTGTTTATTGATTTGGTACGATTCATGATTCTCTAAAAATTTCTTACGTTCGCTTAATCGGAATTGATGCCCTCTTTTTTACATGCATCTCTTAATAATTTAGAATTGGAATAATACCCAGTGGAATGATAATATATATCACACAATATGAGATTTCTTTCAATATCTTGAGCTTCATTAGGATCGATAATAATACTATGGTTACTCATTTTGGTGAAGTCGGGGCACGTCAATATAATATGCCGTAAAAATAATCATGACATTTCAAAGATCCGGACCACATCCCAATAGAATTTCTCGTGAACCAGCATCTGATCGAGAATTGGAACTAGAGCAGGTAAATCAAGCTTTAAGAGATGAATTGTCTAATGAAATTCCCAATAATAAGACCAATGAAAAAAGGATTAAACAGTTAGAGCATGATCGTGCTAATTGTGAGAAAGCGATCTCTCAAAAAGATTTTGAAATAATATCTTTTAATCAGGAAATGAATGACTTCGGGTTAAAATTTCATCTCTAAAAAAAACTGCTTTATCAAATCAAAAAAGATTTTAGGGATAAAGAATCTTATATAACAAATATCGAAAAGCAGTTGCAAGAATATGATGGAATTATATCTAGTTTGAAGTATAGAATTAAGCAAATTCACTCACGAAGAAATTCTCCTGACACAGATATTGCTCATATAGATCCCTTTGTAAATATCACTAGTGGATTAAATCGACTCGAAAACCATTTCATAGGACATGGCACATCATTAAATAATCCTGTCATTATTATCCAAGGTATGTATGGTACTTTAAATACTATTTGGGCCAATTATCAAAGAATAGATCAGGATTTAGATGATATTGCAAATTAACAAGATGCTCGAGATGCTTAAATAATGCAATTACAGTAGGATGTTAATGGTTATAGACAGCAAAATATCACTTTCCAAAATCGTGCTAACCAACTTACACTAAAGTGTAACATTTCTCAGAATAATCTTATATTGATGACTACGTCTTACAATAATGAATAGGTGGAATATCATCCTGGCGGGGGATTTCTCAACATTTGGAAAGGCATCGCAATTTTTAGAAGTTAAATGCTGTCTATATTAATACTAAAAAAGATAGTCATATTAGTAAATTACTGCATTAACAGTTTGCGATCCAGCAATTGGAACAGCAGTTGCAGAGATGCCATAATCATGATTCTATGCTAGAATATTGGCATGATCAACTTATAGAAAGATACAAGAAATGGAAAAATAAAACCTATAATTCTCGGCAATTAATTTTGAATTTACAAGGACAAATTTTATTATACAGAATGATCAGCCTATAAATAACCAATATAGAGGAATGGCAGGTTACGCACCACCCCTATTTTACGGAAAAGCTGAAGGAGATCCTGAAGAATAGTAGGCATCCGGACTTGATCCACTTGCAGAAGCTCGAACTAGAGTAAGAATTCATGGACTTTTTGAGACTTGTTTGAGAGACGATGCAAAAGATTGGTATGAAACTAATTTCAAGAACAAAAATTGGGAATTGCAAAATATTAGTGACAATACGGGTCTTGCAGATATCAATACTAATCAGATTAGAGGCGGAGCTCTTCAAATAAGAAATTCAGTTCCAGTTGATAACAATGCAGTTGCTACACCATTAGTATCAGCTCATACCGTTTTTGATGAAGATGGTTAATAACCGGTGATCGACCAACAGATTTAGAACCCAACGCTCCTAATGCTAATGCAAGAGGTAATACTCTTTGTCCCTGGTATTCGTATTAGACAAGAAATATACTGACTTAATGAATTATCCAACGATTACTGCTGAGAAATCAAAAGTTGTATTTGATAATATTACTCAAGGAAGTGATCCTATAGGCCGATTCTATGCACAATTAAAAAGAATGGTTGTACAGCACTCCCAGCATTAAATTGGGAAGAAATGGTTAGACAACAATTCTTTAAGGGCTTTCCCCGACAAAAAATTAGAAGATATATTGGTCTTGAAAATTCGATTTCCACTTTATTACCGAATTAGAACAAATTTAAAGAAAGAAAGCTGAATTGATGTTGGGGCAGTACGATCCCAATTCTCATCCAGTCACTTTTCGTTCACGATCTGCAGCTAATACAAAAGATCCTTATATAACATAACAAGTAATGCAGGGTATGACCAAAGAAGAAATTGAAAATCTGATGAAAGATATTATGACATTTTCACAATCTCAACTTGTTTCTTCGCAGACAGCTTCTCAATTGCAAAACAGCAGTTGGTACGGCCCAGTCAGATGGAGCCAGGTAAAATATATCGTGATCCAAATCTACTCTTGAATGATCATGAATAGCTTAGAATAGATAATTCGTTAGATCGTCTCAGTGGCACAGCTGTACGTCTATTTTACAGACTCTTATAGATATGATGGGAAAGATTTCGAATTACTTGTCTAAGGAAAAGAATAATACTTCAAGTAGTGATAGTATAGATGAAATTACTAAAGGTATGTCAAATTTATCATTAAATATAGCAAAAATGACAAAAGATATTAATGTCGTTAAGAAATAATCCCATCACCGTTGCTCAAACTGCAATATGACCGGACATAATTCTCGTAATTGTTCTAAAAATAAAAGAAAAGCAAGTCTAGTCGTTCTACAAAAGCAAATCTAAGAAAAAAGGTAAGATTAATACAGCTATTGTCAATTCAGATTCTGACTTGAATTCTGACACCGACTCTTCTGATAATGAATCTAATTCTGAATTTGACTCTAGTTCCGAATCGGAATCCAATTCTGAAAATGACTTAGCAGAAACTGAAATCTTGAAAATTATCAATGCAGTTAAAGAAAAAAAAAAGTAAAACCCAAGGAATCCAAGACTAAGAAGGAATCTAAACCCTACAGAAAGAAACAGAAGGATACACCCACTTCTGTTAAATTCCGAAATAAATCGACTGTCATTGACAAGTCTCTTCAAAAGATTGTATTAGATATGTTTGATGGCTGGATTGGATAAAGAAGCTTAAAGCTAAAATTGAGAACCCACACAATATACCTCCCTCTATAAAAAAAACCCGACTTTATAAATTACAGAGAACCGCCTCCAATAATTTCAGAATCGGATGGAAAAGAGGAGACATTGGATGATTCTATGGAAATAGACTTTGCTAAAAAGAAAGAACAGGAAACAAGTATTGCAACTATACCGGTTAAAATCAAACGTTTGAAAATTTCGCAATGGTAAATTGATAGTGGGGCAGAACCTGCAATTATATCAGAAGATACGTATTGTCAAGCGTGTAGGTGGAAGAATTGATAAATCAGAGATACAGTATATGATATTAGCGGTGCTGCCACCGTTCCAACAGAATCTATTGGCATTAGTCATAATTTACCAACAAACTTTCTCCAGGATTCACTATACGCGAAGATTATGTAGTTGTAAGAACTTCTAAACCAATGCTGTCATTCCCAAATCCACTTCTTAAGAAATATAAATGTGCTGTAGACGGGCAATGATAAAATTAAAATCCATTATAACGATAAAGATCACATCATTCCTGTAACCACGCACAAGGTTAATAATAGAATTGAAGTGAACTGCGTAACTATATTCCATAATCGTAGGTCTTTGGTACCCTATCAAATTTTTCAGAAGATAGATGAGAGTGAGGATAACAATGTACCATTGGAGGAATGGTATGGTCCTGCGGGTTTTAGCCTAGATTCTGATAATCCGCAATTAAAAAAAATGCGTGAATTGTGAGAGGGCTATCAAAATTATTATCGAGCTCAATATTCGTAACAGACTTTTACAATAAAATTATGAAACTATTAATAAAGAAAAAACTGATTAAGAATTAATTGTTGAAGGAAGACACAAAGTGACTATTTATATATTATCTGAACCTTCTATTTGTTTCTCTCCCCCGTTTAATACTTGTTAAAGTTGGGAATCACTAATAGTGGATAAATCAGAACTTAAATAGATTTGGGTTTTGATTGCCTCTTTTTTATCTGTCTACCTGAATTTTTAACTGAAGAGTCATGATTCAAAGAAGAGACAGAATCGAATCTCAAATTCATCACCTAATGTCCTGCCCTGCAATAAAAGTATATAGTTGTTTTCTAACTGATTATTTAGAGACATAGATATTATTTCAGAAGAAATTGTACTTTGTACCTGAGATGGATAAGAATCTATCACGTTCCCGATTCTCAATATATTCTTTTGCTCGAGAAGTGGATATACAATATTTTTTTGCCATTGTATTTATGGCATCAGGTATCCTACGAATGATGTTTTAATGTCTTTAATCACCTCATCTGTAAATATCTTGCATTTGCATTATAGTATGTTTTATGAATACGATCCATATCGGAGTACATATAGATATACTGTATAACTTGACGCTATATCCACTATAAAAATTTTAAAAAAGTTATCTATATTTATATAAATATTTCCATATTTTTACAAATATTTCAGAATATTTTAAAATATATAACCATTTGTACTGATTATTTTTGGTATCAACAAATTTCTACACATTGCTAATTCATATACGTATAATACGTATGATACTTTTGCCGGAGATAGCATAGCTAAACTAAAATTTACAATTATCATTTTTTTGTTACATATAACTGAGCCAAAATATATAGCTAATGCAAAGGATACAAAGCTTTTTATTTCTGACTCATATTCATATCGTATTGTGAAAGTTATATCCGGGTTAAGTTCTCATAATAAAAAATTACAAGACAGGTATATAAAAGCAAGAACAAAATTTTGATAAGGAGAGGTTGGAAACAGGAGAGAAAAAAATGAAGTCAGAAACTATGTGGTTCTAATAATATGATTCAGAAATAACGTATTCATGATCTCGAACTCATTGATGAAGCTAGGCGATTGAAAATGCTAATAAAGATAATTCTCTTGCAAAGTCCAAAGCTGAGAATGATATAAAATCTAAGAAAATCAAATCACTCGAGTCTATGATCAAGATATTATAAAGTAAGTTATCTTCAGCCCAGAAAGATGTGATTTCTATTCAAAACAACTCATCGAAAAAAGAATGAGATTTTATCTCTCAAATCCAAAATAACTGAATTAGAACAAATGAAGAGTGAATTAATTGGAATCGAAAGTCAATGAGCTTGAGTGTCTGGAATCGGAGACTAAGTATATCGAAATCTGTGATTGGCGGGGATGTCAAAAAATATATAGTAATATTTCTGTGATTAGTGAACCTAGCCACCTTGTGACTGCCTCTGTCAATAAAAATCAGAGTAAATATTTTTATATGCAAAAAAAATATAGATCCGATTGAAAAATTCGATGGTAATATCTTGACATACAGTATATCAATGATGAGATTACTAAACTACCAAAAATGATACTGAAATTAGTCCTAAATTAAGCGAGGGAAACTAAAATTAACGAAATTAGTGAGGACATTATATCCCAATCTCAAGAAATACCGAATATGACTCCTTACCTTGCACAGTCAGAAAATAACATGTTGAATCAAATTCCCAGATTCGATAGGAGGGATAGGAGCGATTCCTGTTGTATCAAGTAGTTTAATGTCATCACTATTGGCATATATCTTCTTTACCTTGTTAATTATTGCGGTTATTTAGTTTGTTATATTAAAACGCCCGTAGGGGATGGATAAGAAAAATGATCGATTCCGGAATATGTGGGCTAGGTATTAGGAACAATCTATTTAAACTTGGAATTTATTTATGTACGAAAAAAAATATTAATATTTTGTAAATATCTTAGTGGAGTCTGGAAATTCTAACCAAGAATACTTAACAGTGTAGATCAATGGTCTCATTGATATCAGATTCTGATGAGACCGTTTTGTATAATAGATAGTGCTCGAAGACGGGAAATCTCGAGATCAAACAAACACCTTGTGCCATGTATTCGGAAATCTATTAATTCTCTGCACTCTGATCCCAAATCATATGAAATATATATTGTTCCAGAATTGTAATTTAGGTTCGCGTTTTTGCGCCTGTGTAATTAAATCATACATCGGATCCGATAATTTCAAATGAGAAGAGACAGCAATTTTATCTAATATATTAAGGTAGTTATTATGACTCGTAGAAACACCTGAAGACCTGGTTATACCAGCTCCACTAATATCGGAACATATTTTTTTGGCACGAGTAGCGGCATCTTTCCATAAATACGTATGAGATGATGGATTCTTCCTTTTTAGGATCATTCCGATAATCTTTAATATAATTTTTAAGCTAATTTTTGCGACTCTTCATCTTTAATACGTATTAGATATTCCACCATCATCTAAATCATTGACTTTTTTTTTATTTCTTTTTACGTTCCAAGGCTTTTAACAAATTTTCAGGTAATGGTTGATATTTTTCACCATAGTTTATAAAACGGGCACAAAGAGCATATAAACTATCGGTAAGGCTCTATCTATAATTATGCATCTTGCTTTATCCTTTTTTAGTGTGTCTAAAGTTTATAAAAATCTAAGGAAAAAGTAATTTATAATTTTATAAAAAAAAAAAAAAAAAAAAAAAAAAAAAAAAAAAAAAAATATATACAAAATGTAAAAAAATTTTTAATAAAATTTATTTAAATTATTTTTTTTTTTTTGGGCTAA
>CAJVPT010002156.1:0-18527 GCA_910592055.1 Acaulospora colombiana | reverse complement strand
CATACACACCTGAATAAGAAGACATGTGATGAACTCACAGCTATGTTCAGAAAGGTTTTCAAGAACAAAGCATTAATTTGTGGAATAATACCAAATAGTTGCATCCATAATAAACAAATATACGGTCTCAAAAGTATCTGGGAAATATAGTTGGAAAGCCATATATCAGTACTATTCTATCAACTCAACAACAGTGAGACCTCTGGTCTGGCCACTATAATCCGATTGAAACAAAGTTAGATCAAAAGCTGGGAACCTGGAAATATCTTAGATAATCCTATAAACTCATACAAGATGACCAAAGGAAATCTGGCAGTTGCAACATTGGCTCTGACCAAAGAATTATAAATTACTTTTCAAAGTTGAAGATGGAAGGAAACCTTTAATTATCAGGGAGATATATTATCTATTAAGTCAATACTACAGAATAGTAAAGAATATAAGAAAGCCATTTCATCACTCCGTAAGCATAAGATCATGTTTCTAGATCAAATTATCAATTCAACTATGATGACGTTCAAGGAATGGAGAACAATCCAGATTCTTTTCAACAAATGCAAAGGTCCAATTCCCTCTTAGTATAAAAAGGTTTGAGGAAAGGTGACAAAGAATCATGTCCTTCTAAGAAAGTCATTGTATGGACTAGACTAGATAGGCTACAATATTCAAACTGAAGCTTTCTCAGCTTATCCAGATAGAAGAAAAACATACTTGGCAATCTGCTCTAGCTCTGCAATAGACAAATTGGAAAAGACATCATTCTTGAACAACAAAATTCAATTTGTTCCATATCAGTTGACATACAACCCTACTAGTAACTATACTCTACTTCAACCAGATAGATTATTCCAAGCAAAAGAAGTAGGTATATCACAAGTCCATCTTTTACTACAGCTAAACAAATATGAAAATTTGAGAAAAAGAAAACAAGTTCTTCTACCTGGCAATCCTACAGATTTGCTTATAGCTACAAGGCAACAAGCAAAAACTCCACTAATATCTAGACCAGAAGTGGAAATCCAAATAGAAAACTGGGAAGCCATGCTAATAAGACAAGCTATTCAATCAAATAAATATATAGATGAACTCATAGATATCCTGAATTATAATAGAAGAAGTATAGCTACTCAGTTTACTTTCTATACTAATGGATTATATAAAAAAGGGACAAAATATAGCAAGCTTGAAATGGGTTTGGTTTGGGTCCTAGTAGAAGACAATAAAGTTGTGAAGCAATCCTCAGCAGGGGCATCAACATAGCCATCAGCAATCAGGACAGAAATATTGACTATTTTAACTGCAATATATGTAGCTCCTCGAAATACAACAGTCTCAATATTCTCTAACTATAATACTACAGTTAAGACATGGAAGTCCATCAGTGCACAAGTAGAGATATCAACAAGAAGATGGACAAAGACTGCTAATTGGCCATTATGGAATAGAATCAAAAATTTAGTTAAAAAGAAAGATCTCACCTTGGAAATTATAAAGGTCAAAGCTTATGGAATCAATAAGTTCAATAACCAAGTAGATCTGCTTGCCAAATAAGCTAGACATGAAAATCTAATAATCTGGCACCAACTACCAAAGTTAGGAACGATTTTGACAATAATCACATGGAGAGAGTACACAATAGACATCAGTATTAGAGAATTCGTCAAGACATTTAATAAAAAAAAGATAGGAAAAGATTGAACAACACAGAAAAGGATTCAAGAACTGTGGATCCAAAATGACAAAATAATAGACTGATTGATCTTCTGGAATCAGTTCAATCCATTCAATACCTTCGATGCCTCTTTCAAAGATAATAAAGACAAAAGCTTCCTAACTAACATGACCCATAATGAACTTCCAGTATTACAGATATTGAAGAAAAGAAAATCAGATATTTATATCATAATGACATGTCCAGTATGTAAACTTCAAGAAGAAACCTTAGAACACTTGTTTGAATGTTCAGCCACTAAAGAAATTAGAGAGAATATATGGAGAAAAGCAAAGGAAAAGATCAATCGATATATCAGTAAAGAAATCAAAAACAAAGAAGAAGTTCACCCTGCAACCAATAACTGAACAAGTAAATGGTTGAATGAAATTCAACGATCTGATAGAAGCCATTCAATACTATTTGTGAATACATAGAAGAAAACAAAACTACTTCCTTGAAGAATTATCTCAAAGTATAACTCAAGATTCCCCTGACAGTCATATAAAGTATAATTGGTAAGCTTTGTTATAAAATAAGGAAAAATTTCAAGAAGAACATATGGAATAGCCACTGTAAAAAAGTTATAGAGTGGAAAAAGAAGCAGAATATTACTGAAAAGGACAAACAAATCAAAAGACATGGGCACCAATCCATCATACAGCTCATACAAGAACAAGAAGAAGAATCCACACTTGCAGAAGATTTGGAACAAGAAGTCTCTGAAAGAAAGGAGGAAACGAAGTATATAGAAATTATCAAGGATTGGATTTGTTATAGAAGAAAATGGTTTGATTTTTAACTGCAGTTGGAATTTAGAATGATCTACAGTAATGATCTGTAGGCAATGATTTTATTGACTAGAGGATTTATCCAAGTCAGTAAAGGAGCGAAATATCATTCCTTAAGTTGCATCTAGAGAAATAATTTTTCGATGACGGGTGAGTTAGTATGTGAAAGTCAAAATAATTTGTAAATATCTGATAAATATACAATAAAGACAAGTCATGCTGACTTTACTGCGGGTTAAAAAAAAAAAAAATTAATATATTATAAAACATATTAATAATAATATATAAACAAGTTTTTATTGATTATATTTATATATTTTAATAATATTATTAATAAAAAAAAGAGAAAATTATAAAAACTCTTTCTACTGATTCTCTTATCATATACAAAAAAGATGTTCGCAAGAAGTTTTATACTTTTCTACTAATAAAGTCTTTATACTTTCATTAAAACAACTTGAAGCTTGTCTTCACATATCTCTATTACTTTCTTTTACTTGTTTATAAACTTTTTTGAATAAAAACCCAAGTCTTTAGTGACCTGAAAAGACTCAAGTACACACTTCTTCTACTAAAGACAAGAAGGTTCTAGGAAGTAAAAGGACTGACAAGTAAAGTATCACCTTATAGAGCCAAAAGTAATAGAAAATAGAGGTTTTGTTGATAGGAAAAGGCTTATTATCTATCTTCTCATGCTTTTTTGTTCCTTTTTAAAGTGTTTATTGTTTTTTATGGTTTTTCTGAAGAATTTTGCCTACTTCAGTTTAATCCTGAATTTCTGATAGTACAATATTATCAGGCTTTTGATTGATTAACATGAAATATATTAGTAATTGATTATAAACAAGTCTCTACTGATCACATCACATATTTCAATAATATCATTAATGATTGAAAAAGTTGATTAGTGTCTTATATCTGTTTATTTCTTCAAATTAATTAACCTATAGATCAAGTTCTAGGAGACCAATAAGATATGAGTAACAAGTTTCAGGTGATGAAAAAGTTGTTATTTGTTCAAGCTGAGATTTTTCTCTTTTATCATCCCAATCAAGCAAAGTTCAAAATCAAGGTTTCCTATTTATATTGATTAATCAATAAGATCAATCAATCTCTAGTCCATATTGAGCTCCAATTCTTTGGTTATAGTTGAGAATACATTTTTTCAGAAGTTGTTGAAGGATATCACAATCGATAAGGATTCCCATTGCTTTTGAAACCTTCTTACCATTACAAGGCAAAAAGATTATTGAAAAATCTGGTCTTTTGAATAATAGAAGATATATATTAGTAAAATTTCTTTAATTAGGTATGGCTGCTGAAAGGTATTCTACTGAAACAATATAATTAAGTTTTTACTAGGTTATATAAGAACCTGGAATCTATTATAAGTCACCTTCCTATTATAGGTGGATAAAAAATTACTGCTCAAAAAAAAGTTAGGATCAAGTGTGTCCTGGAAGTAAAGACTTCTACTAGATGATAAATCTCCTTAAATGATACACAAAAAAAAAATCAAAATCAAGAATAGATAAGTTTCTCAGATAGTTAGAAAAAGAAAGAATATCTCAATCAGGTATTTCTTATTGAGAAGAGGTCTTGAGAAGTAGGTCTTTAAAGGAAACTGGAAATCTTTTTTTCAAATTTTTACCTTTTAATATTCTTTGTTGTCTATTTAGATATTTTTAGATATCTCTCTTTTCCTTTTTTTCAATCCATTCTTTTGTAGATTATTATATTCCAGTAACTTGAATTAATATATAATAGTAATAACTTGCTGATAATAATACAATAAACTAGAAGAGTTTTTACCCAAAGACACTGCGAAACAAAATATTTTTATTAAGACTAAACTTAAAGGCTTTTATGCTTATGATGAGTTAGTTAGATTAGAATAATAGTTTAGCTATAATATATATTATTCTACTTGAATGAAAATATATTTATGTTTTCAATTAATTAATAAATTGATAATCTAGCTTGACTACAGATATTTAAAAAAAAAAAAAAAAAAAAAAGAAAAAATTATTAATATGGACTTTTTTATTTCTTCAAATAAATATAATTAAATAGAAAAATTATAAGAACTTTAAGATATGTATTAAATTTTTTAAATAATAAAAAGATAATTATTTGTTTAAATTGAAATCTTTAATTTTTTATTATTCTAATTAAACAAAATATGCAAAGGAAATTATTTCTTTATTTTAATAAATAGTAAAACTAAAAAATAAAATATTGTAAGTAATTTATTTACTCTAATATTGAAAATATATTTTTTCAGATATTATATAGTGATATTTCAATTTATAAGAATCTCTATTATATATTTAATCTTTTTATTATTACAAAGCAAAAAAAATTATTAAGAAATTGGACTTTTTAAATAATGAAAAATATTTATTAGTAAAATTTCTTTAATTAGATATAGTTGTTATTAGACTTTTTGAATAATGAAAAATATTTATTAGTAAAATTTCTTTAATTGGATATAGTTGTTAAAAAATATTGAAAATTATATAACAAAATTACAAGATTTATGAATCTAGAGTTTATTATAAGTTGCTAAGTTATATATATAGATAAAAAATTAATATTGAAAAAAAGAAAGTATTAAACAAAACATTGAATTTAAGTAAGTAATAAGTATTTTAGACAATTATAAGAAAATAATTAAAATCATGAATAAATAAATTTTTTAGATAATTAGAAAAATAAGAGTATTTTAAAAGAATTATTTTCTAATAAAATAAAATTTTTTATAGAGATTTTTTAAAAAATACAAAGCTTTTATTTTATTATTTTATTTTATTTTTTTTTTTATATACAATTTATATATTTTTAAATTACTCTTTTCTTTATTTTTTTTCCTTTTATAATTTCTTGTAAATTGATTTTTTGAAAAATAATAAATAGTAATAACCTATTAATAATAATATTTAAGTCAAAAGAGTTTTTATTTAAAACTTATCACAAAGCAAAATATTATCTTCAAGGTTATATTTAAAAGCTGATCATTTGAAAATTAATAACTATTAATAGATAAGTTAGTATAAAATTAATTTAGTCATAAAATAATTGTCCTATATATTATTATCCGTTTTTTAAATAATTAATAAACACGTAATATTAATCTAACCAAAGATTAAAAAAAATTTTTTTAAATATATTTTTAGAAGTAAAAGTCTTTAGTAAGTAATAAGTTTTTTTAAATAATATATAAGAAGTAAATTAAAATTAAGAATGGATTAGATAATCAGAAAAAAAATATAATTCAATTAAATATTTATTATTAAAGAAGGTTTAAAAAAGTGGATCTTTGAAAAAAGCCAAAGAATTTTATTTTATATTTTTATATTTTTTTTGTTTTTTTTTTGTTTTTTTTGTATTTTTCTATATTTCAGTGATTTGACAAAATACAGTATATAATGATAATAATCTGCTTACAATAATGCATAAATCAAAAGAATCTTTATTCAAAGCCTATTACAAAATGAAATATTATTTAATTTAAAAACTAATGTTGTTTTTAATAAATTAATTGAATTTGATTAGAAAAGTTTAGTTATTTTGCTTAAATAAAAACATACTTATGTTTCAATTGATTAATAAATTACAATTTAGCCTGCCTATGGATATTACAAAAAAAAACTAAGTACTATATAAAAAATTTTTTTATTAATTGAAATTAAAAATTTCAAATATTAGGTCTCGCAGCTAATGCCTGTTTCGCGGAAGAAAAAAAATAATAATTTCAAATATTATTTATGCCCTCTAGGGACAATATAATAAATTACTGTATATAAATTAGGATCAGTGTTATACTTTTTTACGTACTATTTTGTGATTTGTGATTTATTGGAACGTGATTCCCATAAAATTCGATTTTTTTGAGCTAACCACTACTACACCACGCGCACATACTTTATTCCAAAATGACGAACAGAAAATTACAAAGTAAAGTAGAATTTTTCATTAATTAGCACTATATTTAGTGTGGGAAGGTTGCTACATAGAATTCAGACAGATCTAAATTTTCTGAATTTTGATTTAATTTGGAATTCTTTACTGATTCTGCTGTATTATTTAGCCGACATCGATCGTGTTCTAAAAAAAGTAGCTGAGGGAGTTGAAACATTCGAAGGAATTTTTGAAAAAATTCAAGCCACCACAAATTCAAATCAGAAGGAGAAATTAGAACAAGATTTGAAAAAGGAAATTAAGAAACTTCAAAGGCATCGAGATCAAATTAAAACATGGATATCTTCAAATGATATAAAGGACAAAAGTGCGTTGATGGAAAACAGACGCTTGATCGAACAGGTTTGCATGAAAAGTAATTTCTCAACGGATAGGTCTAACATATTTTTATAATTGATTCAATCTGATTTCAAATTTATTATTCTGCTTAAATTATGTCATCAATAGCAAATGGAAAAGTTCAAAGCTTGTGAGAAGGAGATGAAAACTAAGGCTTACTCTAAAGAAGGTCTGCAGCAGTCAACAAAGATGGATCCTAAGGAAAAAGAAAAGATAGAGACTTGTGATTTTATTTCAAATCAAATTGATGCACTCTCGACACAAATCGAAACTGCTGAGGCCGAAGTTGAACAATTACAAAGTGTTGTTAAGAAAGGCCGAAAAGATGCAACTAAAATTGACCGTCTGGGTAAAGTAGAGAGTACCATAGAACGGCATAAGCATCACGTCAATCGATTAGAATTAATATTACGATTACTGGAAAATGGTAATATACTTCCAGAAAAGGTGCGTCCTCAAAGAGTTACAATATAGATTTTGGATATAATATTAATGAATATTAATGGTGCAAATTATCCAGGTTATTCAAATTCAGGAAGATATCAAGTATTACGTCGAGAGTAATCAGGTATGGAAGTTTTTGATTTTTTTTTTTATTAATTCGTTCGGACTTTAGATTTTGAACTTTTTCTCTTGTTAAGGATCCTGATTTTTCCGAGTATGAAGCTATATATGATGACTTGAATCTTGAAGAGGAAGAACTCTGGAGAATTACAAATGATGATCATCATAATAACGAGGAGTCTAATTCAGATGGTATGTACTAATGTTGAAACTATTTGTCGTTGCCGAAAGCATAATGCAGACTATTGATTTTTATTTTATAGAATCACGAACACCACCAAAGGAGGTGATATTTCTTGTCCTTTCAAGTATATTAGTGTTTGAAACTGTATTTGGAATGTGAAGCTCAAATCAGAATAATTTTTAATTGCGGCAGCCATCGAGTCCAACAACTTCACCGACAACAAGAATAGCTTCAGCCAAGCAAACTCCTTCAAGAAGTACGATTCTGATCATAGCCTTTATTGATAATAAATATTTTTTAAATTACATGTATTAATGTATTAATAATATTTATTTATTTATTTAATTTTTTAAAAAAAGAAACTAGCAATGCTTTTGAGTCCTTCCCGCAACGACCGAAAGAAGAAGGTGAAAATCAAATTTATTTACATCTTGGTTTGCATACTGTGTGTATAATTAAAGAAAACCATTTACGCTTATTGTTTATATATTAGAAAAAAACAAGTTACCACCGCCACCAATAATAACGGGAGTGACTGTAACATCTCCGCCACCCACTTCTGCCACATTTACCCCATTAAAGCCTACTCTCACTGGCCCAACACGAACAGTAGCTGCTGTGGCAAAACAAGGAATAGAGACAGCACCACAAGTATCGATACCGCAACGTTTTCCTCCTGCTACCGCAGTATCAACAACACAGGAAAATCCTGTTGCACCACAACCATCTGCACAACCTGCACAACCTGCGCAAACCAACTCTGTTGCGCCCTTACCGCCTTTACAGCAACAACAACAACAGCCGCAATCCCAAACTCCACAGCCGTTTCAACCACCACCGTTACAACCTTCAACACAATCTATTCCATTGTATCCTCCTATATCTCAAGTGGATCCTAAGAAAGGTTTGATTATTCTTTGTAGTTTTGACTGAGTAATTACCGACGACGCGCATTAAAATTTTTTTCTCTTAACTTTTTTTTCACATAATTTACAATTTAGAAACATCTAATGAGTCAATTGATGTAACCAAACAGCAATTTACTCAACCTAATGACATTCAAGTAATTGGATGATTTTTGTTTTCCATTTTAGCAACGTGTTTGAAATGCTAATTATTTTATTTTATAGAACAAACAGGTTCGAATACCTCCTCAAAATAGTCAACCAAATCAACATGTAAGCCCTTCGCCTTCCCAGACACAATCACAACAAAATCGCGAAATACCTGCCACCCAACCACCAAAGACGCCCACTCATTCATCAGTAAGGGTTAATTTTGATTCATTTTAATAAACAGGATTTTATATGACACTTTATTATAATTTCTTTAAAATAGCAACCTTCGGAAGCTAGTATAACCGAACAGAACAAGCAAGATGGGCCTTCGAATCATGAGTCTTCGTCATCTGGAGAAAGTCGCATACCAGAGGCTCTAGCGGATTTGGTTCCATCATACGAAGCAGCCGAAGAGAAATGTAAGCAGCGGGGTACTACATCACGCTTTTTATATATTTTCCTTGATGCTTTTAAATCCGCTATTAGAATAAGCAGACTGTTTATTCATTTCCTTCTGGTCTAGTCTTAGGTAAAGAAGACAGTTTTCACATTCAACAAATGTTGGACACAAGTCTTCTGAATGTTCCAGAAAGCTTAGATTCCGAGAGGTAAATATTATTAATTTATATATTATGTTGTAATTACACCGAATGTACTCCATGAATTTAAATTAACTAATTAATTCTCTATTATTAAAGGCCTAAATATTACGTCCCAAGAAATCCCTATCACACCCCATCATATTATCCACAAACTCCTACACAAATTTTTGATAATCCTACATTATTTGAAAAATTCGATTTAGACACGCTCTTTTTCATCTTTTATTACCAGCAGGGAACCTATCAGCAGTAAGGAATTTATTGTATAATTTCCCTTCTAGATAACAACCTTCGTTAATTTACCCGATTTATTCAGGTATCTTGCCGCTAAGGAATTAAAAAAGCAGTCCTGGAGGTTTCACAAAAAATATTTGACATGGTTTCAAAGGCACGAAGAACCTAAGGCAATAACAGATGAATTTGAACAGGGCACTTACATTTATTTTGATTATGAAGGAGCATGGTGTCAGCGTAAAAAGACAGAATTTAGGTAAGCTTTCCACCTATTCTATTCCCCTTTTACATGGCGAGACAGTGTTAATTAATTGCCAATTTTTATTAATTGTACAGATTTGAGTACCGTTTCTTAGAAGATGCCGATTTGATATAAATGTGATAATATAATATATTTTTAATCATTGTTTCTTTCAAATTTTATTATAAATGCATACATTTGTTATTGTTTAATGTACAAGTAAATAAATTTTAAATAATCATGAGGCTTAATGCGTACAAAATTTTCATTTTAGTAAATACAGTTTGAATTTTTTTTTTTCTAATTTGACATTTTTCAAGAAAATTATGAAAAAAAATTTTTTATAAAAGATGAATAAGATTTTTTTTTCTGGATCAAAAACTTTTTTTTTTAAATATTAATTCTTTATTTGGCCAGTTATAATTTTTAAACTGTATATTTTTTTCAGGAATAATTTGGTACTTCATTAGTAGCTTTGATAAAAATCCTTTTGAATATTAAATTATTGTTTGCAAATTATTTTTTTATCATTTTTAATTTATTAAAGCAAAGTTTTCAAAAAATATTATCTTCTATTCTTCTTTTTTTTTATTATTATTCTTATATGGATTAAATATTTATAGAAATTATAGCTTTAATTTCTTATTAAATTTTTTAAATTTTTTTTATTTAATAATTTTCTTATATACTATATATGGTTGTATATATTTGTTTAAAACCAATTAAAAAAATTTTTTTTGTATTTTAAAGATTTATTTTTTTTAATTTAATTTTATTAATTAAATAAATATATAAGTATATTTTTGTTAAAACAATATAGTATATACTATAGCTAAATTTTTCTAATCAAATTTAATTAACTTGTCTTAAACAATAATAGTCTTTAAATTTAATCTGGAAAACAATATTTTGCTTTATAATGATTTATATAAATAATATTGAGATAATTTTTATAGCTACCAATCTAAACCAATGGAATTTTTAATAATAAACAAGCAAAAAATCAAAAAAAAAAAATCAAAAAGCTGAAAAATTAGTTTTGAAAAAAAAATATATCAAAATAAATTAATAGAATTGTTACAAAAACAGTTGAATATAGAAAACTTAATTAATATTTTCAATAATAATATTATTATTTAGTCTATATATTTAACAAAAAATTATATCAAAGCTATAAAATTAAATAAGTTTTTTTTTCATTTTCAAATTTAATAACTGATAAATAAAAAAAATCATATTTTTTTTAATTTTTAATAATTAAATTCTTATATTTTCTTAAATACAATTATAAAAAATAAATAAAAAACAATTGTTATTAAATTTTATTAAAGTATTAAAATAACTTTTATAATAGAGCAAAAAGATTTAGCAATTAATATTCATTAAAAAACATATTGATAGTTTTGAAAAAAATAATATAGAATAATAAATTACTTAAAAAATTTATAGATAATGAAATTAATATATACTTCAGAACTTTAAATAAAAATTAGTCAAAAAATATTGAAAAATTATATAAACAATAAAAACAGTAAGAAATATAAAATAAATAATAGATCAAAAAATAAAGAATAATCTAGTAGTAGACTTAAAACAAATAAAAGTAATACAATAAGTTTATCTAAATTACTTAACAAAAGTATAGCCTTAAACCTAAAAGTTAGTTAACTATTACTAAAATAATCTTAGAAAACTATAGATATCTTAATGAAACAAATATTTTTTTTAAATATTAGAAAAATATTATTAAGTAGAATTTTGAGATAATCTAAGATTTAAATATTTAATTAGAAAATACTAATAATTTACTAAAAATATATGATATTTTAAATCACATAATCTGATTACTGAAACTCTGAAGTGACATAAGACTTGAATTATTAATAATATATAAACAAATATCAATAAATTCATAATAATAGTTGTATTTGATATATTTTTTTTTTTTGAGTACCCATAGCCAAGCTAAATTGTTAGTTTATTAATCAATTAAAAATATAAATATATTTTTATTTAAGCAGTATAATATATACTATAACTAAACTATTATTCTAATTTAACTAATTTATCATAAGTATAAAAGTCTCTAAGTTCAACCTTGAAAACAATATTTTACTCTATAATATCTTTGGGTAAAAACTTTTTTAGTTTACTATATCATTATCATCAGGTTGTTATTGCTGTATATCTAATCAAGCTACTGAAATACAAGAAACTATAAAAGGATAAATTGAAAAAAGGAGAAAGAGGATATCTAAAAATATCTAAGTAGACAACAAGAAAATAAAAAAGTAAAAATTAAAAAAAAAGATTTTCAGCTTTCTTCAAAGACTTGTTTTTCAAGACCACTTCTCAATAAGAAATATCAAATTGGAATATTTTTTCTTCTCCTAACTGTCTAAGGAACTTATTTATTCTTAATCTTGATTTTCTTTTTGTGTATTATTTGAGAAGACTTATTGCTTAATAAAAGCCTTTATTTTTAGAATACACTTGGTTCTAACCTTCTTTGAGCAATAATTTTTTATTCATTTGTAATAGAGAGATGCCTTATGATAGATCCCAGGTTCTTATATAATCCAGTAGAAACTAGACTATATTATTTCAATATAATACCTTCCAATAACTATACCTAGTTAAAGAAATTTTACTAACATATATTTTCTATTACTTAAAAGATCAGATTTCTCAATAATTCTTTTGCCTTATATTGATAGAAGGGTTTCAAACAGTAATCAGTGATTTTTATTTACTTCAAAATAATGTTGTACTATAATATTTATATATAGTAAATATATTATATATTATATATACTAACTAGTTTATTAAGGGAAACTATATGACATTCTTCTAATTTTTTCTAAAACAATTTTATAAAATAATTTAATTATCAGATCATTGTATTTGCTCTAGTCTATCTTCATATTTGGAACTTCAATATGATCTATGGATTTCTCCTTTCACCAAGATCTTTTGATAATAAGTTTTATATATTTTTAATTATTATTTTATACATCTTATTGATACAATATTTACTCTCTTTGGAATTTCAATCTTATTAATATGCAATAACTTTTTGTGATTGATAAAATCATCAAGGTATCTGGTACCAATTCAGTCTTCATTTTAGTTGAATATGTGATTAGCCCTATTTTTCTTTACCTTATTAAAATATTGATAAGATACTAATCATTACACAACATCTATAGACTAGCCTGATTTGATAAAGATTAGCTATAGTTGATATTGTATAGTGTAGAATCCTTTTATTTCAGTTATTTGTAAAATAATCAAGACTATACTCAATAATATTTTACTGTTACCTAATAAAGTTTTGAATTTTATTATAATGCAATATTTTTTACTTAGCTTCTATATGATATTGAACTCCAAATTATGGAATTGTAATCTAGAAACATTATTACTATATTATAAACTCATAGTTCAATATTTGTATTTGTTATTAATAAATAATAAGAGATATTATAAATATATAATTGCTTTCTAAAGTTTGAGTTTATTTACTATGTTTTTATTATAAATTTCAACTTTAACAAATTTTAAATCATTAATTATATAGTCAAAAACTATAAAATTTATATATATTATATATTAATACTTATTCTATTTCATATATTTTTTAAAATATTTTTTATTATAAAGTTTTAATTTTTTTTTTTTTTAACGCTAGCTCATCCATGCATTATGGCACCATTTTATTATAATAAAGATCATATTCAAGAACAACTGGGATGAATAATTACCCGTACTGTCTAAGGATTTACAAATCAATGAATAGTACAAAGAGCTAACTATTTATGTCTCACCCAACCAGGATGAGGCAACTATATGACTGTCTAGTCTAGATATTTCTCTTTACTATGATAAACTAACTAGATACCCAAGACTTGACTATCTAGATCTATTACACCACGACACTCTCTAGGTCCTGAAACCACCGAGCAGCTTGTCGCTATCCACCAAAAAGGAAAGCTAATATGCCAAGAATTTACCTAAGGTACCCAGTACTACTGATGTTGGGATCCCTTATGTGGAGCCTTAACTCCACTAGCGCTAAAAGAAAAAATTTTAAAAGAGAAGAGGGGTGTATACGAATCTTGTCCAATGGACATTGATAATGATGTTGTTATTATTGGTTTACAGTAAAGAGATAGGTATATCAAAACCCTCCGAAAAGATAATACCCAGGTTGTCGGTTTTTATTAGTTGAATAGGAAATGAGGAAGTTGTTGTTTATCCAATGTGTCCTATTGCAACTTGTTCTTTCTTGATAACCACTGACATAGAAGATTTTATGTTCTGTATCTACCCACACTAGGCATAATGACTTATGATGGACTCCAAGTTCTTATGGAGCTGAGGAAATGCATTCAGACACGTGAGATGACCAATAGGAGGTTGTTTATCAATCTTGTCCAACGTGTTTTGTGTTAACCAATCAGAGTTGATGAGATTTGTGCTACTCAAAATTTCAGGGTCAAGCTGGGGTAGACAAAATTTCCTAAAAAGCCATGAAAAAGGTAGCTCTAAAAGACTACAACACCAGTCAAAGGATAGAAAAGTAAGCCCTTTGACTGGGATAGAACCTCTGTTATCTCCACCATAGCTGAAAGGTGAGAGGTACTTCAGTGTTGGTCCTTCTTCCTTTAGGAACTTTCTTGCCATAGGTAGTAAAAGTGGAAGCTGAACTTTGCAGGTCACAGGAGTCCAGTTTGTTCAAAGGAAATTGTAAACAAGAGAAAAGAGGAGGTGTGGAAGTTCTCAAGGAACTCTTGAGTTGGTTTAAAGAAAGTGATAAGATTTTATTAGCATGGAAGTATTAAAACTTCTTGCGAATATCTTTTTTGTGTATGGTCAGAGGATCAGCGGAAAGAGTTGATTATAAAGTTTTAATATTGTTAAATATCTTTATATTTTCATTAATTATTATATAATTTATAATAATAGTCAATCAAAATCTTTCAAAAGTAAAAATTTAATAAAAAAAATTTTTTTTAACAATAATAAAACTTTAAAATTATATATAAAAATTTTTTGAAAAAAAAATAATAAATAAAACTAGTATTAAGATATAATATATATAAATTTTATAATTTTAATTATATAATTAAGAATTTAAAAATTATATCAAAATAGCTTGATCCTCAAAATTTCAGAAAATTTCCTTTTATAGTAATTTTCTAAAGAAAAACTCTTTTTACAAAAAACAACTTCAAGGAGAGATAACAATAGCAACAACTCCTTCCTCTTTACAATATACACTTGACTCTTGATAACAAGGAAGGAACTATGCTAGTCAATAACAATATTCTTATATCCTTATTTTGCTTAAGGAAAAAGAGAAAGCAAGAACAAACTGATTTACAGTAGACTTCTTGAAATCCGTCATCAACTTCACAGAGCTCTTAGTCAAGTCAGTGCAGGTTAACACCTTTCTAGGTACTAAGAAAGGTTCCAGAAGCAATAATTCAAACTGATAAATCAGTTCAAAGTCAGGGCTCCAAAAACCTAGAAGGATGTCCAGATCTCTTGGGTCAAATAGTAAAAATCAATAGTAAACAGTCACAACAACTGATCTATCAAACTCACATCACACAAACACGAACACGTAAAAGTGAATATAATTTAGTCATGACAAAACAACAACTCAACACATGTTAACACATCACAAAGAAGTAAGACGTGTCAATCAGACCATATCAAGAGCAATAAATAAGTAATTCACATGTAGATAAATAGAATCAGCATTACAATTGAAACATGTGAAGAAACAGTATATTGATACTGATTATCCAATCACATAATCCAAATTAGTATTGTATTTACAAATTAATATAAAGAAAAACAACAAAACACCAAAACAATCTGATACACGTAATAGTTTTTCCACTTTATGTGACAATATGACACAAAAAGAGCAAAATATTATTAGAATTTTGGAATAACGTGAGCAAGAAATCCTTAAAGTACTTAGAAATGTTGCTATCAGATATGATCTTCAACAAGAGCTATGGAAAACAAAACTACTACAATATAAGCTAGACATACATTAGGAGACCAACCACAAATTCCAATAGGAGCAATCCACGTAACCTCAATACTAGACAACATCTTAGTCACTCTATTAAATATAGACCCTGAAATCTTAGTGAAAGAGCAGATGTTAAGAAAATATATCCTCAATTTGTGGGAAAAGGGTCAAGGCAAGAAACAAGATCTCGAAGCTCCTATCCTTGAAGATAAGGTGTGTAACATCTTAACAATCAAGGCAGGAAACTATACCACAAGTCACGTGATGAAAGAACCCAGGGGAACAGATAATATTTGATGGATATTCAACCAACTTCTATAGAAACGGAAAAATCCTATCAATTAAAGAAGTTGAAATGGAAGACCAAAATATATCAGAATGGATAGAAACAACTGCAATTAAGGAAACAGTTCAAGGAACCTATATTACAGAAAATATTTCTTACAATATATGCAACAGAATACAAGGTTCCATAGTTAATCCCTATTTTATCAAACAAACAGGTACAATTAAATTGGAAGTACTTCAAGCTATATTACTAGGAGACAACAAAGAAGAAGGAATCAAATACCTCAAAGGAACTCTAAGTATCCTCAAGAGACAAAATCCCTTCAAGACTGAGTTCATTAATAATAATCACTGGATCACTTTTGGTATTGATGAAGAAGAGAATGCAGCATAATGTTTAGAATCAATTAATAAAAAAGAAGAAGAAAACTTCTCCATCAAAAGAATGGATCAAGACAGAAACACATGTTCAACCTTTCAGAAATATGCTCTGAACAAAAGATTTTTCAAGCTAGAAAGCTTTCCTTTAGCAAAAAATAGATCAAAGTATATTACATTGATGAATACAGAACACAAATATAATAAACAATCAATCAGAAAAGTGATGGAAGAATATGGAGAAATAGTCAATATTCACGAATATCATATGGCTTTTCATCAAAAAAGATTCAGAATCCACCTCTTCGCACATTGTAAGCATGCCAAATTGGAACAACATTGGGTACTCCAATCAAGTAAGGTCGATAATAGCCCCAAAAAAACTAGATGATCAAGAAGTAACCCAAATACTTAAAGAAAAAAAGTGTCACTCCTTAAGACTGTATGAGGTGAAGGGAAAATCTATAGAACTGATCTCTGAATTACTCAGTTATACAAAAGCGAAAGCCTCTTATATACCAAGGAATAAGATTACTCTAATACCAGAAGATTATGTAGTAATATACTTCAAAAATGAGAAAGACTTGAAAGAGGCTCTTCAGCAACAAATCAATATTGAGAACCAAAGGCTTGTATAGAGTGCAAAAAATCACTACTAGCGACAACGTAGGATGTATATAGACTCAAACAACTCATCTGAATCAAATATACTGGATAATTCTACTAAAATTAAAGAAAAGCAAAGATATGAAACTCATAGAAAGAAAACAAATGATTATATGGAAATGGAATACTAGAGTATGACACCAATAAGTACTATAAATAGCAGAAATCACCATACAAGAACTAACAGACATATGATAAGAACAGATCCACCAGTCACTGATAGCAATAGGAAACCTTTAAGATAAAGAAGAAGTCATTTTTCATATAGAGAGATGCAAAGCCAAGAAGAAGAAGAAAACAGTGACATCAACTCTAGCCAACAAGAGAGAAAAACAACAAAATGCAAAATCAGAAGTCTCCAATCAAATTCAAGCCAAGAATCTGAAGTATCTCAATTATGCAAATTAATTGAAAAACTTGGCAAAAGGATCGACAAACTGGAAAAAGGCCCACTTAGATAGAGGGCCAACCACTCCTAAAAGGAGTGCCAGTTCAATTACAGAAAGATTGGGAATACCCACCCACTATTTCCAATATCCAAACAACTAATAAGGGCAAAGCATGACAGAAGGAGCAAATTAGTATGCAGAATCAACAGTATAATCAAGACCTTAAGACTTTCCTCTAAATAGAAAAAACTGCATTCATAAATAAAAAAATACTACTAGAAAAAGAAAAACAAGCGGACATAGATATAGAAAAGAAAGTAATAAGAATCGGAACACACAATGTCAGAGGTATTACTGATAAACCAAATCAACAGAACCTTATAGAAGAAATACTAGAGCAAGGTATTGGAATTATGGATTTATGTGATACAAAGTTAACCAAAGCAAAGGCAAAATGGGTCTTTCAAAAGCAAGGGATGTATAAACACTTCCACAGTGTCAACAAAAACACACCCTATAGTGCAGGAGTTAGCTTATTGGTAAAAACGGATCTGGAAAAGAAAATTACATCGATAGAAGAAGCAGAAGAACATATGATAGCTGTCAATACGCTTATGAGAAGAAATAAGATATGCATTATCCAAATCTATATCCCCTCTAACAAAAAATGAAGTAATAAGGTACAAGAGAATGTACAAAACTTCATTAAGGAAAAGCATAGATAGAATTTTCACATAATAATTATGGAAGACTTCAATGCTGTATATAACCCTGCAGAAGATAGAGCATCTATCTCCAGGTAAAGATGGGTCCCTAAAGGGGGAAGCAGGGACATAAGTCAAATGTCCTTCACTAGGAAAAATTAAAATTTTTAAATTAATAACTATTAAAAAACTACACACAATTGTTTTCCATTATCTAAATTATTGATTTATAGAATTTCCTGACTTTTGTCCCTATTAAAGTGAAGAATTATGAATTTTGTCCCTCAAAAAGGGACATAAGTGATCTGTGAAATTTTATATGCTAAATACTTTAGGGATCCATTA
>CAJVPT010002155.1:0-18535 GCA_910592055.1 Acaulospora colombiana | reverse complement strand
ATTTGCCGAATTATATGGTAGAAATAGATTGACGATTTATTTATGTCATTAATATGCTGAATTATTTGTTTTTTTGATGAATGTTATACGAGTGGCATTATGCCGAATAAATATTTTTCGACTAGTGTATACTTAAATTATCAGATCAGTTTATTAGTTTTGTGATATATAAAGATAGATTTCTAAAATAGAAAATAGGGACAAAAGTCAAATATCCCTTACTGGAAAACTTAAAATTTTTAAATTAATAACTATAAAAAAACCATTCATAATTATTTTTTATTATTCAAATTTTTAATTTATAGTACTTCCTGACTTTTATCTCTATTAAAGTGAAGAGTTTTAAATTTTGTTCCTTAAAAAAAACATAAGTGATTAGTAAAATTTTATATATTAAATACTTTAGGAATCTATTATTAGTGACATGTTAAAAATGTCACAAATTGTATAAATAGAATGATATTCTTTGTTTTCAAAAAAACAATCAGCTATTGGTTATTAAGTATATTTATAGTAAACTTCCTAATTTAACAATAAAATAATAAAAAACTTACAATTATTTACTGTTTATGCAATCAGAATTATTAAACAAAAATGTAATTAATCAGTTCAACTTGGTTTTTTCATATTCTACTATTTATATCAATTGGTACAAATATAATATATTAAAATCTGAATTTTGAATTTAATTTTTAATATTGATAAACTTTATATAATATAATACATATAATAATGAAATTTAGAAAACTTTTAAAAATAAAAATTTAGAATTATTTGTTAACAAAGAGATGGCTGATTCATATTTGGAATTGATACTAAATATTAACTAGTTTCAACTATTCAATAATAAAGTATATAGTATTATAATTATATATGTGATTAATACAAATTTGTCATATAAAATATGATTTAAGCATAAAAATATATTAATTCTTGATATATTATTAGGTTTTAGTAAATAAAGTTTATATCAAATAAATAATTAACTTTTTTCAATTGTTGATAAATTAATGCAACTATGGCAAGGAATAAAGCTTGATTAAACTGCTGAAAATAGAAAGAAAAAAATAATTTGAGTGGTCTTAATTTTAATTTCATGTAATATTTCTATAGTACAAAAAGTATATGGACATAATTTGGCACTAGTATTATGCCATTATTATAACAATTATAAAAATAATTATTACAATTTTGATGACATGAAAGATATAAATGAATGGTTTATTATTTTTTTTTTTTTGAGTACCCATAGCCAGGCTAGATTGTCAATATAAATGAATGGTTTATATTAAGATATTTGACAATACATAAATAAGATTCTATTAAATAGAAGCACTGTAACTCAAATATAATACAAAAATGTTTTGTCAATGAGAATTATATCAGTTGATTTGAATTTCTTCACCACCTTATTTTGCTTCAATTCAATATTTAATTATTAATTCTATGTATTATTTTTTTTTAAATATTAGTAAATAACTTATTAAACAAATATAAATTGAAAAAGGAATACTAACAAATAATGTATTAAATAAAATATAATCAATGATAAAAATTTTTTAAGTACACCAGATATTAACTGAATTTTGAGAAAAGTAAATAGTGGCAAAAGATTTTTGAACTTTACTATCAATTAATAGAAAATTTTTTTTACAATATATGTAACTATTATTTTATAAAAATATTTTTCAGATACTGTATGGATTATCAAATTTTAATAAAATTTATCAAATCTTAACATACTGAATTTTAAAATGAAATTCATTAAATAAGGCTTATAAAAGATTAGTTGCAATAATTAAACTAATAGAATAAAAATATGGAAAAGAAAAAATTACTCTGAATCTTTATTTATCATTATATTTATATGAATTTACAGTACATATAATTATTGATCATTATATATATTTTGATGCTTTTTATTTGAGAGGATAAATAGTATATTAAGTAGGTTTTTAAATAAATTTATTATTCAGAAATAGGATTTTGATTAATTTTAATCTAGATTTATTGCCTAATAGTTATCAAAATATTGAACCCGAATTAATATAAAGATTAATAAATAGTCATTGAATTATTAATTTAACCATACTCTATCCTAATAATCAAGGACTTGAGATTTTAAATAATCTATCAAATATTGGTTCAATTTCTAAACTAGATTAGTTTTTGGCTAATAAGTTATATTGATTTTTAAACAATACACATAATATTTATAAAAAAATTATCAATGGATCTAAACATTTTTCAGATAAACTTTTGTATCTAAAAAATTAAATTTAGAAGTATCTATCAAAATATTAAATCTATTAGTTAAATATTATAAAACATCTTATAAAACTATGGACTTTCAGAGGTCATTTATGAAAAATAATGAAAATTCAATAATTGTTCTGAATAGAACAGATCAATATTGTGGATATTGAATTGGAAAAGAAATATTTAATTTTATTATATCTTTATAAAATATTAAGAGCTCATTTATATTAGTTCGATTCATGAATCACAATGAAAATGTCAATTTATTGTATATCTAGGACAAATTCAATTCTTCTTTATACATTTCATAAACTTTCTAAATAATATTATTAAACATCAATTGACCTTTATTTAGTAATACAAACTGATTAATTAAGCAAAAAATAAATTTTATTTTAAATCTGAAAATAGAGTATCGAATTTTATTCAGTTAGACATAAATATATAATTCTTATTAATAATATTTTTGATTAATTTATTTCATTTAGATATAGAACCTTAAATTAGCAAGACACTCACAAATATTTAGCTATAATTTCTTTAAATAATAAATATAATATATAATTAAAAATTCAATAAATATGTGAATTTTGACAAAATTGAAATTTTAATAAATGTCTAACAATTTTTTGAGAAAATTTTTAATGAAATACATATATAGTAAAAATGATATAAAATTATATGGCAAATAATATCAAATTATATAATAAAAATTGATTGTAATTTATTTATTCAAATTATATAATAGAAATTGATTGATAATTTATTTATGTCATTAATATATTGAATTATTTATTTTTTGATAAATGCTATATGAGTAGCATTATCTGAATAAATATTTTTTGACTAGTGAAATATTGAAATCTTAATTTTTTTTATTAATTCTTTTTTACTATCTAAGAATCTTAAGTAAGAGATAGAAGTTTGCAATCTACTTTATCTATTGCTTAATCTTTTTATATAATAGATATCTTTATTAAGGGATTTGGATCTTTGGGAGTAAACATTTCTGAAATATTTTTTCTAATTATTAATAATATTATTAGAATATGTGATTGTGACCAATAGAAACTTCTTTATATTTTAAAAACTATTATAATTTATATCTGCCAATTACCTTTGATAAGGATTTGTATTACTTAAAATTTAAGGTCAAATTAAAGTAAGCAAAATTTCTTAAAAAACTATAAAAATGAAACTCTAAAAAGACCAAAATAGTTAAAAAGAAAGAAAATAAACAAAAAACCTCTATAAACCTCACACTTCAAATGTTAGAAAAATCTTTAAGTATTTTACAATCAGTTTTTCTTTTTTTGAAAACTTTCTTGCCATTGGTATCAAAAGTATTATTTAATTTTTCTTGGTTACTAGAAGTCAAGTTTTGGAGTAAAAAAGTTTATAAATAAAAAGAAAAGGATAGAGGCAACTCTTGAAGTCATATTTTAAATTGTTTTAAAGAAAATATTAAAACTTTATTAGCAAAAAAATGTAAAAACTTTTTGTAAATATTTTTTTTCTATATGGTTAGAGAATTAGTAAAAAGAGTTTAATATTATTACTTTATATATAAACATGTGATTTATTAATTATGTATATATATAACTCATTATTTGAATAATTTTATAAATTTTTATTTTAAAAGTAACAAAACTGATCAATTTAAGATGTCTCTTAACTATCAAAAAAATAAAATATTAATTTTGAATCAATGATAAAAAATATTGATTAAACAAATTCAAAATTTCTAAATTAGTGATTTATTCAATTATATTAATACATAAATTTTTTAAGTGAAAAAATCTTAATAATAATATTATTATTATATTTGATTTAATAATGTACAATAATATGATTATCAATCTTAATGCAATTTATAGTATATAATCAAATCTTATAATTTTACAAAAATTATTAGAAAATTATATTATATTGAACCGAAAAATTAGATAACTAAATCTATAGTATGTAATTTGTCAAATATTTCATATGTTAATCTAAATATATTGATTAAATATTTAGAAATTATTTAAAAACATTTAAATTTAACAATTTGATTTAGTTTTTTTTTTTTAATGAAAAGTTTTTTTGATAAAATTATTGAAAAATATTTCTTGTACAAATTAAAAGAGTTTAATAAATTTTACTTGAGACAGATTTTTTTGAATTATCAAGACTTCCACAATTATACTTATCAAGTTGAAGATAAACTTTCAACTATAGAAAAGATAACAGAAATTACTTATTCAAAATAGAAATTTCATTATATATATTTGATATTATTATTTATTTATATAGTGTTTAGCTTATTTGATAATTCAAAAATTCACATTGAATTTTTTAATAAAATTTTATCAATCTCTTACTAGTCAAAATTATGTCATTCTGTAGCTGAATTATTGCTGAATTTGATAAAATATAATAATAAAAAAATTGATAAATCATTCATAATTGCTATTATTCAGTATTAAAAAAATCAACAAAAAATTAGCAAAAAAAATTTCAGCATACTGTGGCAAAAAAATTCAATATAAAATCTGCAAATGTTGCAATAAAAATTTTTTTTTGCATATTGCAGTAAAAAATTTATATATTATAACAAAAAATTTAGTAAGTAAATTGATAATATGGCAAGAAATTCTACAAAAAAATTACTGTGACAAAAAATTTGATAAATAATTGATACTGTGACAAAAAATTTAGCAAAAAATTATTATGCAAAAAATTCAACAAAAAATTAATATTGCTGCAAAAGATTTGATAAAAAAATTACTATGGCAAAAAAGTTACAAATCCAGTATTGAAATTTAATAATTATTCAAAAAGTTTAACAAATTTCATAAAATTTATTTAAAAATTACAAAATCAATTAACTAAATTATTCATCATTTTTCTTTTTCTTTTCTTTCACTTGTTTTCTTTTTTCTTTAAAGATTTTAGCTTAACTCTTTTAAAACTAGATTTAATTAATTGATTTTATCTTGCAAATGTTTTTCAAGATTTTTAATTTTTTTTCTAACCCAACTATTTCTTGAATTTCATCTATTTATATAATTTTTCCAGTTTATTTCTCATTTTCTGAATACATAATAATTACTTTATAATTTTTCATTTTTTGGATTAACTGTCAATTCTTTACTTTTTTTTGTTTTTTTTTTTCTTGTTTATGTTCTGAAATCTCTTTTAAACTATATATTAATTTAGCAAGCTTCTGATAGTATTACATCATAGAAATAGGAATCATTATAATATTATTTGTGAGTCAGCTAGAATACTTAAATTGATTTCAAATGTTTATTAAATATTTCAACAAATTCTTTAACTATAAGTAATTATAATTAATATTGTAATTATTTGGCATAAAATATTTTACTGAAAAATACCTCTTCGAAATATCAGCTGTAATCATACATATTTATTCTTCTTTTAATAGGATTTTCTGGATTAGTTTTACTTTTTTCATATAAATGAATCTTTGTTTTTTTAATTATATCAATTAATTCATTTCAATACTTGATAACTTTTTTTGATTTTTGTTCAATAAACAACTGTGAATTTTAATTATTTGCACCTTTTTCTTAATTATTTGTTAAAATTAATACTTTAAGATAGTTTAAATATAGAATATTATTAATCTTATTTTGTTTAATTGACTATTTGCATGTAAGTAATGATTGTTTTCTTTAAGTTTCTAATTTCTATCTTTGGATATCTTCCTCTCTAATGGTACTATAATATAAAGCATCTAACCATTCATTTATTTGTTTTTGTAAGGAATTAAAATATGAGACCATAGATTTTATTAATTCAAATATTACTTTTTATAATATTTTTTTATTTATATCACTTGAAAAAACTTTGACTACCTTTAGTTTATATTCATCAGAAATGGTTTTCATTAAGGTCTTCATTTCTGCTCTTGCTTCTTCTAATTTCAACTCATTTTCAATAATCAGTTTTACCAATTTTGCCTCTTTACTACTTCTTCTAAATTAAATTCTTTAATGCTTTTTTAAACTTGGCAAACTTTTAGATTCTGATATATCAGCTGCTCTAGATTCTATAACTACTATTAAATCAAGTTCAAGTTTCATATATTTGAACTGATCAATTTCTTTTTTTAAATTTTCTATTTTATTTTTTTTTTATTTTGATTCTTCTAAAAACTTGTTGTTAATATAGTATATTCTATTAGATCTAATTGTTTTACAAATTCGATATTTTCTCTTTCTAGTTTTTTGATCTGTATATATAATTCTTTATTTTTTAAATAAATTGATTAATTAATAAAGGTAAATTTTAATAATTCAACAATAATTTAATTATAATCTTTTTTAATGTCCTTCCTGATTTGAGTTTAGGCTGGCAATTCAACTTTTAGTATTGATATTTGTGCAAATTTAGATACTAATATTTCAAGCAATACAATAGATGGCCTTTTTCTAAGCAATTAAGCTATTATAGTAAGAATTAAAGATTCACTACCAAGTATTATTGAATAAATTGTTGTCAATTCTGATACAGTTAATGCAAAGAAAGTTTGTAATAGCAAGGAAGATTATGAAAATTGTAAAGATAAAGGCAATTGTTTTCTATAAAAAGCATGTCCAGTTGATTTTTTTTATTTAAGCATTTTAGATATTGGCAAAAAATATTAAATTAATAAAGAATTATTTAAATAAAATTATTCATATTGTTTTAATACAATTTGGGGCTGTATATAATATTATATTATATTATATTATATTATTATATATATAAAAAAAAACTCCTTTCACTGATTCTCTAACTATACACAAAAAAGATGTTTGCAAGAAGTTTTTTGCTTCTTTACTAAAAAAGTCTTTAATACTTTTCTTAAAATATCTTGAAGAGTGACTTCAAGAGTTGTTTCTATCCCTCTCTACTTGTTTATAATCCTCTTTGATCAAAAACCTGACTTCTGGTGACCAAGAATAAGTCAAGTAACACCTTTGATACCAACAGTAAGAAAGTTTCCAAAGAAAAAAGAACCAATAATAAAGTACGTGAAGACCTTTTTCACCTTTGAAATGAGAGATATATAGAGATTTTTGATGACAGAAGGACTTATTTTTCCCCTTTCAGTTACTGTTGGACCTCTTAGAGCTATCACTTTCATGGTTTTCTAGGGAATTTTGCATATCTCAGATTGACCCTGAATTTTGGGTAGCACAAATTCTCACCAAAGGTGATTGGCTGACATAAAACATGTTGGTTTCAGAAAAAGTAAACAAGTTCTTATTAATCACATTCATGTGTCTCGATACATCAATAATGATATAGGAAAAAAAGTTTTAGAAAAAGTTTCCTCTACAATTGTATATATTTAACCTTCAGGAAACAATTATAATATCAAAAAGCAAGTAACGGGTAGAAATAGAAGATTCAACTCCCATCTCTCATTAAGTTCCTCAGGTGGTGAAAAAGCTTTCTTGGACAAAAGCTGAGGTCTCCAAGCTTCTATTCCGGTCAGGCAAAGTTCTTAAAAAGATTTCTTTATTCTGATCAGACAAACTCTTCCATAATATGGTGTTGGCTTC
This sequence comes from Acaulospora colombiana, assembly GCA_910592055.1. Classification (NCBI taxonomy): domain Eukaryota; kingdom Fungi; phylum Glomeromycota; class Glomeromycetes; order Diversisporales; family Acaulosporaceae; genus Acaulospora; species Acaulospora colombiana. The sequence goes on along the minus strand of CAJVPT010002155.1, from coordinate 10,718 downwards.
ACTAGTAATAAATGAATCTATACATTGGCAGAAGGATAAGTTTCTCAAATATTCTTCTTGAAGTTACTTTTAGGAATAGCTAAGTTTCTCAAACATCATGAAGCTTAGAGAATATCCCAATTAGGCAAACACCTTTTGAGAGAAAATTGTGAAATAGAGCAAGAACCTTTTGGAAAGCTTTGATTTGTATCCTCTTTTTCCTTTTTCTTCAGTGTCAACTTTAGCAATTCATCATTTTTCAAAATAATTGATAGTGACAAACTGTTGGCAATGACCCTGGTTGACTTAAAGACACTATGCCAAGCTACTAGAAGAGTGAAATATTGTTCTTAAATTTGACTTAGAGTACCTAGTTTAGACTTAGTTTTGTTTAACCTGAACTAGCTTAGTGGACTTCTCATATTTTTTAAGTAGTATAGTCCTTTAACTAATAATATACAACAATGAGTTAGTCACTTTGTGAAAGTCTGTAAAATATTTAGGTATCTCTCAATATCTTAATAAGGACATGTCAAAGTGACATGATTACAGGTTAAAAAAAAAACAAAAACAATATTATACTATTATTTGTTATATTATATTACAATTTAGAGCTATATACTATATTATACTATATATTATTTATTATATTACACTTGTATTATATTACAATTCAAAATTATTTAATATATCAATTACAACTTTACCACTTTATATACTTTTTACCAATTTTCAAAAATATTAAGAAAGTATTCAATTTTAGCTTTAATTAATAAAAGTTTAAGAAAAAATCTTAAAAAAAGTAAAAATTATTTGTGACTAATGATGGATTCCTAAAGTATTTAGTATATAAAATTTCACAGATTACTTATATTCCTTTTTGAGGGATAAAATTTATAGTGCTTCACTTTAATAGGAACAAAAGTCAGAAAATTTTATAAATCAATAATTTAAATAATAAAAAACAATTATAGATAGTTTTTTTATTATTAATTTAAAAATTTTAATACTTTCTAATAAGGAACATTTGACTTTTGTTCCTGTCTCTCCCTTTAGGTACTCATCTTTACTTGTGACTGTTGTAAATATAATAGATTACTTATTGATTCACAAACAGAATTTTTCAATAAATATTAAAAAATAAAAAGCAAACATTTAACAAATAAAGAATTTATATTTTGGCACAAAACAAAAAATATTTTATCAAGTCAAATTAATATTATTAAGCAACAATTCACTCTTTTTGCTGATTTTCTGACCACATACAAAAAAGATATTCATAAGAAGTTTTTATATTTCTTGGCTAATAAAGTCTTATTCTCCTTAAATCAACTTGAAATAATCCTTCAAGAGTCATACTTACTTCCCTCTTCCTCTTGTAAACAATTCTTTTTAAATAAAAACATGACTTTCAGTAATCAAAGCCATAAAACACCTTTTTTATCAATGGTAAAAAAGTTCTGAAAGGAAGAAGAACTATAGTGCTACTATCCACTCATCTATTAGAGAGACAATACAGAGCTTTTCTAATAATGAAAGACTTATCTTGAAAGCAACTACCTACTCTTTTGTCATGCTTTGACTCTTAGAGTACTTTTTCTCGATTCTTTTTAGAGAATATTGCCTATCTCAGTTTGACCCTGAATTTGAAGTAGTACAAAGTTTCTCATGCAGTAATTGACCAACAGAAAACATATTAGTAAAAGAATGTAAACAAGCTTCCATTGGTTATCTTATGTATCTAAATGCATTTCCTTAGTATTCATAAGAATCTGGAATTTATCATAAGTTGTATACCAGTCATACAGATAAATATAGGACATAAAAATCATAACATTACTGATTATATAGAAAGAACAAGATTGAATTAGATTACCTTGAATAGATAATAACTTCATCTTCTTCATTTCTTTTTCAGCAAACATAATCATTACATTCAGGACCAGTATCTTTTGAAGGGTTTTGATACTTCTATCTGCTTATTGAAACTATCTTTAATAACTAGCTAAACAATACCATATTTATCTAGACAAGACCTAACTTGAACATAACCCCTTTTTCTTTTTTAAAATTTTTGGTTAAGCACTAGTGGAATTAAGGCTTCACATGGATAGTTCTCAATATCAGTGGTATTGAGTACTCTAGATAAATTCTTGATATATTAGTCCCTCTTTTTGAATAGCAATAATCTGTTTGATGGACTAGTCAATAGTCATACTCTAGAGAGTGTTAAGGTATAGAATAGAAATTTAATATAGTATAAGCTTTATACTTTCTATTGTTTCATAATTTGTTTTTATAAGTAGATATCTATACTAGATGGTTATATAACTATCTTATCCTAGTTAAGTGAGATGTAAATAGTTAGTTCTTTGTACTATTCATTAATCTGTAAATTCTTAGACAGTATGAGTAGTTATTTATTCAGTTATTCCTAAGCCTCTTGTTTATTTAAATAATACAAATTCTGAAAATAATAAATTTGAAATTTATAATGATAAAAAAATAGATGATATATTTGAGAATTATTTGGTTCCAATATATAGATTTTGTTATAGATTATAAACTATAAAATTTGATTTAACTTATCAAATAGTATAACAGATGTACTACTAAAATTTATAAAATTGATACTAATCGAAATTGGTGATGAAGAATTTAAGCTTTTTTGTAGATCTTTATATATTACAACAATATACTTGAATTATCAAATCAGTTTATTAGTTTTGTGACATATCAAAGATGTTACAAATTGTGTAGACAGAATGATAGAATGATATATTTAGTTTTTAAAAAAACAATCAACTATCAATCATGAAGTGTGTTCATATTGAATTTTCTAATTTGACAATAAAACAAAAAAAAACTTATAATTCAACACTATTTATACAATTAGAATTATTAAATAGAAATGTAATCAATTGGCTCAATTTAGTTTTTCCATATTCTATTATTTGATATTAATCATTATAAATATATCAAAATCTGAATTTTAAATCTAATTTTTGATATTAAATAGATCAATCAAATATTAATGAACATCTATGTGATATATATAATAATAATATTTAAAAAACTTTTAAAGATGAAAACTCAAAATTATTTTTTAGCAAAGAGATGATTGATTTACATTTGAGATTAATACTAAATATTGATTGGTTTTAAATATTCAATAATAAAATACATAATACTGGAGTTATATATGCAGCTATTGCAAATTTGTTACACAAAATATGATTTAAGCATGAAAATATATTGATTCTTGATATATTATCAGATCCTAGTAAACCAAGTTTACACCAAATAAATTATTACCTTTCTCCAATTGTTAATGAATTGATGCAACTATGGCAAAAAATAAAGTTTAATTTAACTATTGAAAATGAAGAGAAAAAACAATTCAAATAATCTTAATTTTAATTTCATGCAATATTTCTGCAATGCAAAAAGTGTGTAAATATAATTTAATACTAAGGTTATATTATTATTGCAAGAATAATGCCAATTATAAAAATAATTATTACAATTTTGATAATATAAAAGATATAAATAAATGATTTATAAGACAAAACTCTTTCCACTGATCCTTTGACCACATACAAAAAAGATGTTCACAAGAAGTTTTTATACTTCTTGTTAATAAAGTCTTAATACTTTCTTTAAAACAACTTAAAGTATAGCTTCAAAAGTTGCTTTTATCTTTTTTCTTTTTATTTACAAACCTCTTCACTCAAAAACTTGACTTCTAGTAACCAAGAAAAGTCAAGTAATACCTTTAATATTAATGGCAAGAAAGTTATCAAAGGAAGAAGAACTGACTGTAAAGTACTTAAAGGCCTATCTAACCTTTGAAGTGAGATTTATATAGAGATTTTTGATAACAAAAAGACTTATTTTTTCCTTTCTAGTCACTTGTGGATTTCTTAGAGCTATTGCTTTCATGGTTTTCTGAAGAATTTTGCCTATCTCTGTTTGACCCTGAATTTTAGATAGCACAAATCCTCACCAAAGGTGATTGGCTGACATGAAACACATTAGTTTTTGAAATATAAACAAACTCCTATTGATCACATTCATGTGTTCTGATGATATCATTGGTAATTAGAAAAAAGGTTTCAGAAACATTTGCCTTCAAAAAGCTCAAGTCCCTTAATGAAAACTTCTATAACACCAAAAGATCAAGTGATGAGTAATGTGAATTGCAAACTCCTATCTCTTATCTAAGTTTCTCAAGTGATGACAAAGCTTTAATGGAAAAAAGTTGAGGTTTAAATACTTTTCTTGAGATATCCCAATTCGATGCTCATTTAAATGAAAGATCAGTTGAATTGACTCATTCAATATCACAAATGATGAAAAAGAAGATTTATTCTGAGGTTCAAGTAAAGCAAGAAGACTATCCCAATTAGTCAGATCCCTTTTAAAAAGATGTTGTTTTTATTTTTGGATTTTTTTGATGGGTCTTGAATTGTCTCCTTTTTTCAATCATTTTTTCCCTTTTCCTTTTTAACTTAGCAATTTATTGATTTTTGAGCAATCAATAGTGACAAACTGTTGACAATAATCCTGGTAAATAGATGTTATTACCAATTTATTAGGAAAGTATAATATTGTTTCCAAAATCTAACTTAGAGTACTTTTGTATGAAGACAAGTTAACCACTTTGTGAAAGTCTATAAAATATTATAAATTTATTTTAATTTTTTAATAAAGACAAGCCATTGTGGCATGATTGTAGATTAAAAAAAATAAAAAATAAATGAATAATTTATAATATGATATTTGACAATATATAAATAAGATTCTACCAAATGAAGGTGCTGTAACTCAAATACAACATAAAAATATTTTATTATTAAAAATCATGTCAGATGGTCTAAATTTCTTTGCCTACCTTATTTTGATTCAATTTGACATTTAGTTATCAATTATATGCATTGTCTTTTTTTAAGTATTGATAAATGGCTTATTAAATAAATGTGAATCAAAGAAGAAATACCAATGAATAATATATTAGATAAAATATAATCAATGATGAAAATATTTCAAGTACTATTAGATATTGATCAAATTTTTAGAAAGTAAATGGTGACAAAGGATTTTAGAACTTTACTATTAATCCATAGAGAAATTTTTTTACAATATATATAACTATTATTTTATAAAAACATTTTTCAAATGTAGATCGCCAAATTTTAATGAATTTTGTCAAGATTTGTCAAATTTTAGTATATTAAATTTTAAAACAAAATTTGTTAAATAAGGTTTACAAAAGATTACCGTAAACCACTGTATACAATATCTTCCCTAAAGTAATACCCCCCTTAAATAATATCTGATAGTATTCAAGAAAATTGTTACTTAATAAATAATTACTACCTGGATATATTAAGCTAGAGCCAATAAAATTGCAGTATGAATGAGTAAGTGAGAGATATGGCAGATGATAATAAAACACTAAATATTTTACCATTTATACTACCCCCCTTCTAGTAGAATATCCCTCTGTATACTAATAAATTTATCATTAAGTAAATTGATTAATACCTGAGGTATTGTATGCAATAGTTTATGATAATTATAATAATTAAACTAATAGAATAAAAATATAAGGAAAAAAAAATTAGTTCAAATCTTTATCTTTTGTTATATTTATATGAATATATGTATAATTATAAGCCATGATATGTATTTTGATACTTTTCATTTGAAAAGATGAATAGTATATTAGATAGGTTTTTAAACAAATTCAATATTTGAAATAGAATTCTAATAAATTTTAATCTAGGTTTATTGTCTAATAGTCATTAAAATATTAAATTAAATTAATATAAAGATTAATTGATAATCATCAAATTATTAATCTAACTATGTTCTATTCTAATAATCAAAAGTTTGATATTTTAAATAATTGATCAAATATTAACCCAATTTCTAAACTAGATTAGTTTTTGACTGAAAAGTTATATCAATTTTTAAATAACATATATAATATTTACAAAATAATCATTAATAAATCTAAATATTTTTCAGGTGAACTCTTACATCTGAAAAAATCAAATTTAGAAGTATTTAATAAAAATATTAAATCTATTAGTCAAATACTATGAAGCATTTTATAAAACTATAAACTTTCAGAGACTATTTACAAAAGATAATAAAAATTTAAAAATTATTCAGAATAGTGTAAATCAATATAATAAATGTTGTTATATCCTTACAAAATATTAAGGACTTATTTATATTAACCCAATTTATGAATTATAATAGAAATATCAATTTATACCTGAGACAAATTTAATTTTTCTTTATATATTCAGTAAACTTTTTGAATAATATTATTGAATATCAATTTATTTTTATTCAGTGGTACAAACTGGTTAATTTTACAGAAAATAGATTTTATTTCAGATTTGAAAATGACATGAATGTTGAATTATAAAGTATCAAATTTTACTTAATTAGACATGAATATATAATTCCTATTTATAATATTTTTGATCGATTTATTCCATTTAGATATATAACCTCAAATTAGTAAGACCCTCACAAATATTTAACTATAATTTCTTTAAATCATAAATATAATATATAATTAAAAATTTAGTAAATATTTTAACAAATGTCTAAAGATTTTTTGAAAAAAATTTTAATAAAATATATAATAAAAATAATATGAATTATAGGACAAATAATATAAAATTATATAGTAGAAATTGATTGATGATTTATTTATACCAAATTATATAGTAAAAATTAATTGTCAATTTATTTATGTTATTAATATACCTAATTATTTATTTTTTTGATAAATATTATATGAGTAGCATTATGATGAATAAATATTTTTTTATTAATATCTTTCTTTTACAATATAAATTATAATAATTTATTTTATTAATTGCTTAGTTTAAGAAGTATTTAATAAAATAAAAGATAAATAATAATAAATATTTAGAAGCATCAAATATTGAAGTATAAAATATTAGCATGAAAGAAGACAAAAAGTTATAACAAATATTCTTATATTGTATCCATTATATTTACTTCTTATTTTAGAATATTCTTAGTATTATAATTTTATAACTAGAAATATTCTTATTTTGAATCAATAATAATAAATAACAATTTATTTAAATATAGAAATTTGTAATTTTCAATTTATTAATAATAATAATATTATTATTATTTTATTTTATGAACTCATGTCATGACCTACGGGTCAATAGTGCAGTAATTAGCACTTCATAGGTCAAATCACAAAATACAGGTTCAAATTCTCTAGGGGGCTAATGTGATTCTCCTGAACTGAAAGTAGGTAAAATCTGACAAAAATCATCCATTGGACTAACTATATATAATATGTTTCTGAGTATAGCTGGTACATATCAAGATGATCAACAGTTTCATTGTGTTACATTGATAATTAAGATCTCCAAAATACAGGATGGTCTATACAAAGATTGTGATCAGGTTTCTATCTGTAACTGAGTAAGATTATCCTTGATAGGACCACGTTATCACCTGTTGATAACAAGAAGAGTAGATCCCTAAACCAGTTGCATACCATTGAGGAAGAATTGACTAAAAATCTTATCCGATTTTAAGACTTCAAGTATGTGTCTATGCCTTGACCCATATACTTAACAATCAGGAGGCCTTGATGGAAGGAGAAATCCGTGAATCACTCTGAAGGATCAAAAAACTGGATCCAGGATAAAGAAAATACAATGGCCTGATAGCCAAACTATTTTTAATAAAAACTGGTCTGTGAAGAATTAAGAAGAAATTACATAGTTTTTCGATAAGATAGTGCTTATATATAGTTAGTAATATATAGATAGCTACTCATGTATATAGATTACTAATATAAGCAGATATATGAGTACTTGTTAGCATACAGTATATATAGAACCTGTACAAAAGAATAATGTAAAGTAACTAAGCCAAGGCAGTTGCCTTATATAAATGTACAGATATATCACTAATAAAAATCATGGCAACAAATTTATAACACAATAAATAACAAACTCTATAAACAACTTTTATATCTTAGAAATTTATTTTAGCACTAGTCTAGCCTTGGCAGGTTAGTCTCCACTAAAGAAGTGGCAACAAGTCACAAGGTGAGTTTCTCTTAAGAGATATTATCACTATTGAGTTTTGTTTGGTAGTAGACTGGTAATATATCTTAGGAAAATTCTTATGTAATAATACTGCATAAATACAAATAAAACAAGGTTGAGCCAGTATTCAAAAAAAAAAAAAAAAAAAAAAAATCTTTTTTACTGATCCTTTGACTACATACAAAAAAGATGTTCACAAGAAGTTTTATACTTCCTTGCTAATAAAGTCTTTATACTTTCATTAAAACAACTTGAAGCTTGTCTTTATTTATCTTTCCTATCCCCCCTTACTTGTTTATAAACTCCTTTAAATAAAAACTTGAGCCTTTAGTAATCTGAAAAAACTCAAGTATGCACTTTCTTTACTAAAGGCAAGAAAGTTTTAGAAAGTAAAAGGATTAACAAGTGAAGTGTCATTTTACAAAGCTAGAAGTAACAAGAAATAGAGATTCTGTTAATAGGAGAAGGATTATTTTCTATCTTTTCATATACTATCTTATACCCTCTTAAAGTACTTACTGTTTTTTACAGTTTTCTTAGAGAATTTTGCCTACTTCAGTTTAATCCTAAATTTCTGATGGTACAATATCACCTGGTATCTGATTGATTGAAATAAAACACATTAGTAGCTGAATGTAAACAAGCTTTTATTGATTATCTCATGTATTCCAATGATATCATTGGTGATTGAAAGAGAAATCAAGGATACGAACTTCTCCACTCCTCCAAATAAAGTTTAACTAAAGTGAAGAAATTATAAGGCCATTAGAATAGATACTAAATTTCCTAGATGATGAAAAAGTAATTATTTGTTTAAGCCGAGGCCTTCAACTTCTTATTATTCCAGTCAGGCAATGTACGCGAAAGAGATTATTTCCTTATTCTGGTCAGACTATAAGGTTAAAAAGTAGAGGAATGTAATATACTACCCTTCTTTAGGATTGAGGATATATTTCTCTAGACATTGTGTAATGATATTACAATCAAGATAAACATCAACAAAATTTCTTTAATTAGGTATAGTTGCTAAAAGATATTGGGAGTTACTCAACAAGACTAAAAAGCCAAATAAGAACCTGGGATTCATCCTTAATCATTTTCTTCTACATAATGGATAAAAATCAAGGCTAAAAGAAAGGATGTGTTGAGCAAGACACTGGATTTGAGTAGGCGATAAGTACCTCAGATGGTCACAAAAAAATAATTAAGAGTACAGATGGATAAATTCCTCAGACAATTAGAAAGAAAAAGAATATTTCAGAAGGGTTGACTTCCAATGAGAAGAGGTTTTTAGCAGAGGTCCTTTAGAGGACATTAAGTATTTTTAATATTTTTTTTCTTTCATTTTTCTGTAGTGCATTTGCACATTTTTAGATATTACTCTTTTCTTTTCTTTTTCCTTTCTCCTTTTATAGTTTCTTAAATTCAGTTTCTAGAATAATAAGTAGTGACAACCTGCTAGCAATGATGGGTAAGTTAAAAGGATCTTTACTTAAAACTTGGTCCAGAGTGAAATATTGTTCTCAAGGTAGCACTTAGAGGCTGAAGCTTTTTTGAGAATTGAAAGTCATTGACAAGTGTATTAATATAAGTCTTTTAGTTTAGACATAATGCAATTGCCCTATATATCTCTATCAGTTTTCTTAATGATTAATAAATATACAGACTGACCTGACCATGGGGTTAAAAAAAAAAAAAATTATATGGACTCATGTCTAATCCTTATTAGATTTCAAATTACATATATACATTATATGAAGTATATATATAGAGGTGTATATTCAAGGAATATAAATAAAGAATTCGATAAACTAAAGCTATTTCAAGACCTATTGCCTTTCTTTTTATAAAAAAAAACTAACATCTTCTTGAGCATGTTGATATCATTGAAAATGAAAAGAAAATAAAAGAAAAATTGAATGATCATATACTATGATAAAATAGTATCAATCATGCTTCCTAATACATGTACATTTTAATTCAATTTCCTCTTCAAGAATAGTTAGGAAAGGAAGCTTCTATTGAGTTTTTATAAAAATGCAATGAAAGTGACAAGGAAAATTTTACAGTTTTAAGGCTTGTGGGAAAAAAGTATTCAGGAAAGCTCAGGTAACATATTGATATTCATATGAATGACTTGAGAGTCTCTCAGTATATAATCAATTAAATTCATTCTTATCTAAATATAGGTATACTTATCCATTTATACAATATATTTCAGATTTAATTTCTTAAAGAAGGATTGCACCTAACCTTGCAGTTGATATACTTTACTAGCAATCACTAGTATTAATAATCAATAAGAATCTCTCAGATTATTTAGTCAGTTTACACATCCATCAGAAAATTTTTTTAATGGAGATCTCCAGAGATCTCCACCATAAAAAAATTTTTGAAAATTTTGAAAAAAATCTCTGAAAAACTTCAAAGATCTTTGAAAATTTTTATAAGGAAAAATTTTTATAATAAAAAATTTTGAAGTTTTTTCATAATGAAAATTTTTATAAGGAAAAAATTTTATAATAAAAAATTTTGAAGTTTTTTTATAATGAAAATTTTTAAAAATATGCGAAAATTTATAATGTATTAAAATAAATATTTATTTAATAAATA
>CAJVPT010002154.1:0-18544 GCA_910592055.1 Acaulospora colombiana | reverse complement strand
CAGATTTTGGATAAATATTTTCAAAGAAGTTATTTTTCCAAGGGCCCTGGCTTGTGTACCATTGGCAGTAATTATAAGTGGACAAGTGAAAACATGAAAAAAAAAAACAAAAACCTCAAAACTCAAGTGAGGAAAAGGTTCTATCCAAAGGAGCAGGAATAGGAACACCCAACTGGACCAACAGAACACCAAGCCTGCCCACTCTTTGCCGCAAGTTCTGGTTTTCCAACTCCAACTCTCTGACCCTAGTTGAAGTAGAACTTCTAGAGACCAACCACTCTACCTTCCTCTCCAACTGATGGATTTCTTCTTGAAGATCAGCCTGGGACCACTCACCATAATGTATTTGTCTCTCCAAATATTTGACCCTTTCTTGGAGAGTGACAACAGTTGCCCATAAAGGATCCATCCTTCCTGAGCGAATGAGTCTTTGCGCTTTAGCAGTCCTAGTCTTTCTTGGCATGATGATAAAAGGAATATGAAGAATACCTGACAAACCAAGGAAAACCCTCATATTAAATAGGGAAATATGAATGATCGTACCACCCCAACAATTATATAAGGAGCTTCATTGTCTACCAGTTTGCAACAAAAAGGATTATCAACTCGTGCAAAAATTATCATGACTACTATTCAGGACCTAATTTTGGAGGATCTTCTGGTCACAATTCCTGAATTTGTGTAAGTGATTCCAATACCATATGATTTACTTAAGCCTATTGAAAATCAGGTCTTGCAAATATACAGGTATATGCAACATGCTATTCACATGAAAAATAGAATTCTCTCCTTGGTCTTGCATACTATCTGGAGAAATTATTGGAAGGAATTGTCAAATGATTACAACAATTCTATCTGAACAAACACTTGACTAAATATCATCTTATTGAATATCGTTACACTTATGGTCTCTTTGAAAGGTCTGGGATTGAGCAAATTTGGAGAACAAGACATACAACTTTGACCATAATTACCAAGTTGAAGTTCAGTGAATACAGTATCAACTCCTTATGAATTCTTGATTCGTGGAACTCACCGCTTAAGTAGGGGAGAAATATTAGCCTTAATTAGTAGTTATATTTTCCTTTAATTATTATCTATAGTTTTTGTCTATCGTATTACTGTAGTTTTATTTTTAAATCATGTGACACATGTAATGCAAGGTGTGTCTCATTGGTTTATAGGGTAGATCCAATCAATAGGACAAAGTAGTGATTGACATAATGTGCATTATTTAAGTTTATTATTTAATTTTCATATCTTATCTATATTTAGTTAACATGTTACCCAAGTAAGCAGATCTGATATATTGGTCTAATTTGGCAAATCTGGTAGATTTGATCACTTTGGTCACTTTGATCATTTTAGTTACCAAATAATTAATATTCAAATATGTATATAAAGGCCAGCTGTCCAAAGCAGTTGATCCAAAAGTTTTACCTACTGAATTCTCTTATCCTTGACATTATATATCTCTAATAAATCTTCTAATTAATCCAAACCACTCAAAGCCTTTTTAAACGTGTTTATGTAATCTTTACTATCCTTGAATTATCAACTTTAGTATACCACAACTGAAGTATTCTCCCTTAACTTAAAGTGGATTACTGCTATAGTTGTCCCATCTATCTGATTTGGAGGTTATTGGATAGGTTGACAATATTAATATCTCAAGAATATTAGATAAGAAATGAGTTAATATCTTTACAAATCTGAAAATCAAGATATAAAGATTTTTAAAAATAAAAAACTCACTAAGGAATCATTAAAAAGTTAGAAAAAATCTTTAAATACAATATACTAATCAAATACAATTAATTTGATAAAATAAAAAAATATATAAAAAATCAATATATTGATTTGATCAATAGTTACATCAAGAAATACATAACAAATATTATACACTTATTATATATTTTTAAAATTTTATATAGCTTTAGTTCAGCCTTGATAGATTAGCTTTCTTTTAGTATGATAACAAGCTATGAGGTAAAGTATTTCTTTCTATTGAACTGAATTTGATTAACATAGATAGCCTTAATATAAATCATATATGTATATTACTATTTAATTTAAATAAAATAAGGCTAAGCCAGCTTTCAAAAAAAAATATATCTTTTTTTAATTAGAATTTTATCATATTATATAATTTATATTTTAATTAATAAAAAAAAGTATTGCATTATATAAAAATTAAGCAAAAGCTTAGTACTTTTTTTAAAAACTTTTTTGTTGTTTTAAAAATACATATTAATTTTTTATTTAATTATATATTAGCTATTTTTATTAAACAATCTTTATAATATACTATATACAATATATTCAAGATCATCTTTGTATTAAATTTTTTTAAATAGCTTGTTACAATTGTATAATTAAAAAATTTATATTGATAAGATAAACTTATTATATTTTCAAGATATTATATATTGTATGTTTCATAAAAATTCAAGAAATAGTTAAATTTAATTTTTTTACTATTATAAAAAACTTAAATATCTTTCTCAATTGTTTTATATTTATATTTATCTAGTTTTAAAAGTTTATGCTTAATAATTTTTTTGCAATATTTCCAAAATTACAATAATAAAAAAAATATTTATAAAAATTTTGCATTGAGTTTATTTATAATTTATTGATAGGCCACAGATTTTTCAGTTTTAGAATAACTTCAAAATAATATTGACTTTGATTGGTTTGATTCAATGTAATTGACTTTGAATATATGAAAATTTTGGAATTTAAATTAGATTGAATTGAGATTACTCATAAAAGATTAACCTGAATAATCATTTTAAATATTGTAATATGAATAAAAATGATATGAATTATTACTAAACGCGAAACAAGAATCATAATCCCTTATTACACAAACTTTTAAAATCCGTATAATCATATTTTTTATTGCCAAGATTTTCTTTTCAAGATTCATTGGAAAAGAAAAAATCCCCATTAGAAGGAATAGCATAATTTGAAACAAATTATTTACACATTTTTCTAATGAAAAATCAAATTATATTGCTTGTTAAATTTCATTCTGTATGCATATAATGTTTAATTTTTTGTTTAATGAAATTTTTTAGAATCGTGACCGAAACAATATAGGCAGCAAAAAACAACCAATCTAAGGTCAATTATTAAATACCCATTCTTTCTTTTTTCTTATAATAAATCATAAAGAACCAATCGAAAACCAACCATAATGTTAAAAAATAGAAACGAAAAAAAAAAAAAAAAAAAAATCAAATTTTTTTATTGATTCTTTTTTCAGCAAAAACAATTATTATTTTTTTTGCGATCATAAATTAAACCAATTAGTTTTACAAATGCAATTATACGATATATAAAAAATTACCAAAATGTTACATCATAAAAAGAAACATGAGATGAAATATTGATAAAAGTTATATTATTAATCTTGTTAAGAAATCCGTGAGAACCACCGTATATTAATTATACTGCAGCCTTTAAAGATTGGGAATCGAAAAGAGAAGTTGCATGTTAATTTGCCAAATGACTTCCAGAAATCATTGTAATCGGCATTCGCATTTACGTACGGTGAAATAATGCATTTGGATAATTTCGCCGAAAAAAGTATTAATGGCTATCCGCAGAAGCAGTTGGGGATAGATTTCCGGGATGGGGTAAAGTACATCGAGCACTCCGGAGTTCTCGGACCACTGCGATGGTGTCAACCAAAAGAATTGGAACTTTCTATTGTCATAACAGAATGATTTGCAATCTTGTAATACGGTTTGTGCAATCCGATTGCATTATAGATTCCTTACAGATTCTACATATAATAACGAAAAATTTACTCTGTGAACATTATTTAACCATGAAGCACTCCGAACTTTTTCTTCAATCAGAAGTCTCATCATCTAGCGCATCATTTAATAATACTCGATCATCATCATCAGAACATTTCACAAAAAGTCATTCATCCTCTGAAGATGATAGTCCCTCATCTTCCGAAGTTGAATTCGACGTTGATTTTTTATGTCCAATATGCAAGCAACCAAGAAAGGATGATCGTTGGTGTCAATACTGCGAGTCACAGAAATTCTCAGAGAATTTCACAAACTGGACAAGTGGCAATGCGGATCTTGATGAGTTCATAAGAGATACTCAACGTAAGGCCGGCAGCAAGGTGGATTATTTGCTTTGGATAGAATATGAGATGTTTGAAGATGTGAAATTCTTGGCTCAGGGAGGATTTGGTGATGTTTATTATGCAGTTTGGGTTAATGGACCGGATAGAAGACTGGTTTATGATAAAGAGGACCGCGATTGGAAAATAATAGGTACGAGACGAAGGGACTTTTAAGAAACTTTTACTAGGAATACGGGTGGATTAATCTCAACTATCGTCGGATTTTATTTAGCGAGGACGCAAGTGGCTTTAAAATGCCACACAATTCTGAGAATATCAAAAGAGTTCTTGAGCGAAGTAATTAATTCATTTTTTCCAACAATTCCTATGATTTTACGCAAACTAATCTAGCATATTTGCTTTTGCATTGTTCAACAACACCAGTTAAAAGCGCATTACAAATGCCGCAATGGTCTTGTTCTTCGCTGTTATGGTATCACACAACACAGAGAAACCAGAAATTATATGTTAGTGATGCAGTACACAAATGGAGGTGATTTACGTAATTACCTCAGTGAAAATTCGTGTATGATCACCTGGGGTCAAAAACTACGAATGCTTCAGAATGTGGCGCTGGGCCTTGAAAAGATACACGAGATGGAACTCATACACCGAGATTTTCACAGTGGCAATTTGTTACAACACATTTCAAAGGATGGCACCATGAGAACGTTTGTCACAGACTTGGGACTTTGCAGACCCATGAATAAACTTCTCGAGTCCGAAGAAAAAGATGCCCTCTACGGAGTGTTATCGTACATTGCGCCTGAATTGTTGCGTAGGAAGACGGGTTACACTCAGGCATCGGATGTGTATAGCTTTGGGATCATAATGTGGGAGGTGTTGACGTGTAAACCACCGTTCAGTAATTTAGCTCATGATGTACACTTGGCCTTAAACATTTGCCTGGGGTTGAGGCCAAACAAGGTCAGAGGAGCACCGATATGGTATGTCGAGTTAATGGAGAAGTGTTGGAACGATGATCCTAATGAAAGACCGAGTATGACGAATGTGAGGTTAATTCTAAATAAACAAGCGATGAATTTGACTGAGGAAGAAGAGAATGCCATTGGTTTTCCAACGAACACGAGGATTCCCGAAGGAAATTTTGTCGGAAATGGTGATATAAGAAAGAGAATTGAAAGTTCTTGTTTTTGGAAGCATCCGAGGGCGGTTTATACCAGCAGGTTGCTGCCAATAATTAACGCATCGGAGGAAGACAGTATGGTTTTTTTTTTTTTTTTGACGTCTATGGAATATCATGGGCGATCTAATTTATAACATCCTGGACATTATTTTAATTGTGTCATCTTTTCAAAGGTTTCGTTAGAGGAATCTCGGGGGTAATACCGGAGTTGAGTCAATTGATAGACACCACATCCGATATGCCAACGAAAGAGGCTAATGATGAAGGCATGTATTTTCTTTAGGCACCCTGAATGTCAATATTACGATCGTTTGATTAATGATATTTTAATATAATCGATGATATTTTTGGCTAATGATTTTTATCTTATTGATTTCGACCACTTTTCTCTTTAATTCGGTAAATCATTGAATGAAAAGAATTGGATTACGTGACTGGAGCTTTCGGGCTCTCACTCAGTCTCGATTTTTTTCAACAATAATAAAACTGCATGCTCTCGGATGACCTTTTTCGCCAAAAATTTTTTTCATTTTTCATATCACCACATTCCCCAATAAGGGAAAGGACTTTTAGATTATCTTTGAATGTGAAACTAGTTATATATTTATTATATCTTCCAATTGTATCCACGTTACTTATTTCTCCACCCCAATTTGTCGAATCATGTAAACTATTTTCAATGGCTCATCGTTTACCATTCATTCGATCGTCCACCATTGAAGCATTATCTATTGGCTACACGCGAATTAAATGGAACTCTAAATTAATATGCATTATTCACAATAACAAATTCGGGATGTTACACATTTAACTTGAACATGTGAATTTACGCGTTAGCCATATCTGATTTATATCGAATTCTAATGACCGTTACACGGTGATGCCAATCCCGTTGTAAAACAATACATATTCAATTTCTTAACATTACGATTCATTTATTCCGATGGTTAAAAGTTGAGTAGATCCAGTTGATCATCGCGAGAATATGCAACACTAAAAAACGCCAATAATCCATTCTAGTTTCCACGACCTTATCATATTACATATTATTGCATAACCATTCACTTTCTCTCTGTTTTGCATCCTCTTCCGTGAGGTTCGATTTCGAAAAGAAAAAAAAAAAAGAAGGAATGAATGGTCGAATTTTTGTTGCGTTCATTTGCTCGTTCGTTGGGATGGCGGTGATGATTTTGCAAGTCGAGAGTGTTTCTATGAATTTTTATAACCCAATACACAATCAACAGACGTTATACAAAGGAGGAATCTCGGGACGATTTTTACACCTAACCGGTATTACTTTATTGCATAATGTCATTTGATCCTTTTAAATTTTGACGGATTTTTCAAACCAGTAATCTGTTTCCAACGCTTCTCAAGACTTTCACATAGATCCTTATTACATGTACCTTAGCGACCCCGAGAATAAGTGCCATCGTGTTTCCCAAAAAAAATCGCATAACACAGCGGGAAAATTTGGTGTCCTTCACTCTGAATGCGACACCCCTTACACGCTAACGAATTCGACGTTTGATTTTCTCCGAAAGAATTTTTCCGATGTAGACTTCGTCATATACACCGGAGACACGTGCAGGCACGAGCGTGATCCAAACGTTCCGCTGACAAAAGAGTACGTCATTTTCTGTCACCGGCTCTTGGTGCAATGGTTCACTGAATATTTTGATTTGCGGAGGGTTAAGATTGTTAGTATTGTGAAAATTCCATGTGTGAAATTGATGATCCTTGTTAACTTCATGCTTGACCTTGCCCCTGCAGATTCCGGTCTTGGGGAACAACGACGAATGGGGTAAAATTCGAATCCTCTAATATTATCATTATTATTATTATACATCAAGCATAACTTCTTCCACGTCGTCCATAGAGCACAACCAGTTAACCGCCGGGCCGAATTCATTGCTTTCCAATCTCACCGATATTTGGGCTCCTCTCCATTTGAATCTGACAAACGATTTCTACATCGGTGGATATTTCCGACAGGATGTCAACCTTCGATTAAGTGTTCTCGGTTTGAATTCGATGTACTTTTTCGATGCAAATTCCAAGGTTAAAGATTGCAAGAGCAAAAGCTCCCCAGGCGCCAAGCAATTGAAATGGTTAGAGGAGGAGTTGGAGAGCGCAAGAAGGGAGAATAGGAAGATTTATGTGGCCCAGCATATATCTCCGTTGGACTCATCAGGTGCATTGTAAGATGGATATTATGCTGTTGTAACTGCATATTCAAAATATACTTGTTCAACATATCCATGTCTTTGTTACGTTAGGCGAACCGGACTATTATCCGACGTGTTTTAGCAAATACGTTCAACTAATGGGCGATTACTCCGATGTCATCCATGGGCATTTCACGGGTAATGATCGTTTGCATTCACTTTTTTGCAATTCAAATCCATCCTTTCTCAAAGGTTCAAACCGTCGTTGAACTCACCGCTCTTAGGACACACCAACCAAGATACACTGACATTTGTGTCGTCCGGTAAAGGTCTTAAAGGAAATAATTATTACTTGACTCTTCTCACAGAAGAACAAAGGGAAAGAAAAGAGTACCCGAGTTCCGATCATAGGGTCGTATTAGTGTTCAATAATGCTCCATCAATTATCCCAGGTGAGTTCCATAAGACCCGCTTGCCAAACAATGAAACATCATCGTGCTAATCAGTATTCTAATCATTCTGAAATTGTTTCAGTCAACAATCCGGCTGTCCGAGTGTATCACTACTCCACCGATGACCTAGATTTTGGGGTTCTACTTAACTATCATCAATATTTCACCAATCTCACCGAAGCAAATATGATCGGAGAGGTGCGTTGGTACTTGGAATATTCGGCCAACGATCACTTTGGTATAGACAGTTTGCATAGAGATGGATGGGAAAGACTATTTAAAAGATTTAGGAAGCCCGATTTGGAATTGTGGAAGAGATATATTAAATATATTGAAGTTAGTAGGCACTAGGTAATTAGCAGCAGATGAAACGATTAAAGATGATTGATTGCAAGTCTTCATGAAAATGCTTCAGCAATCGGTACAATTATCATCTATTCCTTGATTTCCAAACGAATGAAAAAAAAAAAAAAAAAAAAATTTCTCTGATAAAGAACTTTAAAGAATTTGTCACAAGAAAGAAATCGAAGTCCAAGTACCTGATGCATCTAAAGCCTCCACAGTTTTCTATATCAATAAACATTATTTGATTCACCTTCGTTGGTTGAGCGTGGTACCGAATACTGTAGCAAAAGTATCATGTGTGCGTGTAAACTTTTCAGCTTGCCCTTGCATTAAAAAACATGCACAAAATCAACTATTCGCATTCATCAATTGCAAATGGACAAAAATACGTATGTGACGTTACATTAAAAGGAAAATCGTTTTGCAATCTACAGTATGTACGATGCAAGAAAGAGAATGTAGAATAAATCATCACCCAAATCTTAATATTGTTGGCATCATTTTTGTTGTCACAAGTAAGGGGTGATGACCGTGGGAATACATGAGTCCCCTAGTAAGTAATAGTACTAGCGTTTGTCTCCATCGTTACATTTTGTCCATCTTTCGATAATGAAGCATTGCTATATAAAATGCGTGGAATGCACGTTATATTCGATACCCCCGGAATGTCGAACGTAATAAAACTAATCTCATCATCCTCGACGAAATATCGTAATCACATAGCGTCACGACGAGCGAAACACCCGTTGCAAAAAACGCTAGTAACATTGACGGCGTCTAATAGCAATGCAATAAACACAATTACTTCTAGGTTTTCCGTTTTAAATAATAATCGGTTTTATCACGATGACGGGGCCTTTGGATATAGAGTACCGAGGGTATTTAAGATGCCTGATTGTAAGTTTGCAAGGTTGAAGTTGATGCGACGAGTGTTGGACACAATGCGTGTGTGTTCGTTGATGGTCCAGACGTTTATTATGAAAGCCGCGCGGAATTTTAGCAATGCACTTCCAGGATAAACGCTTAATCATTCTTACCCTAATAATGCAGACACCAAAGAAGAATTGTCAAGTAGAATCGAGAACGCCGGATTACTTCGACTGATCACCGCTTATAGGACTCACGGTCATAGAGCCGCCGATCTTGATCCATTGGGAATTATGGAATCGGAGTAGGTTTCGGCATTTTCGGAGGGCGTGTTATAAGTTGATTTTGTTTAAATTTCTTGTTTCTTCTCTTCTACTTTTCTCATTCCTATCCTCCCGGTTCACAATTAATGATTCATAATACCTGGGATTTTATGTTTACTGTTTGCACGACAGACAAGTGCTTGCATTAGATCACACAAGATATATTGACCCCACGGACCCTGGTAAACTTTACAATCTGAGCGGTATGTCGTTATTAAATCATGTCTACACAGACCTAAATTGAAATTTCCCACTTATTAGTCCATTTTTCGTTTGCTATTGCATCCAAGGCAACCTATTCCTCAGCTCGAGAAAGGAGGCGCCACTCGAAGTCATTTTGAATCACCTAAAAAAGGTTTATTGTGGTAAAGTCGCTTATGAATTCATGCACATTCCTGTGAGTGCTATTCAGTGGTCTCGCTTTCTCGTCATTGTTATTCTCTCCTTCCCATATATAATAATCATTAATTTCTTTGTTATAAGAATGCGAGTGAGAGACGTTGGTTCTATCGCTTGATAGAATCTTTCGATTCTGTGTCATTAACTCCAAAAGAAAAGAGAAGACTTTTTGAGGTCTTGACTAGATCCGAGGTAATGTTTGGGAATTGTCACAGGCATCTCGTTCGGTACAGCGTATTCTGAATGACGAAAATCCTTGACAAATAAGGTTTTCGACCACTTTATGGCCAAGAAATTTCCACAAGTTAAGCGCTATGGTCTAGAAGGTGCCGAGTCGACGGTAGTAGCTTTGGACAGGCTGTTCAAAGTTTCTAATAAGGGTAGATTGACATCATACGCACATTGAACGCTTGCTCATTGATAGTGTTAATCAAACGGTTTGTTTTGCTCTTTCACGAATAGCCGGAATAACCGACATAGTGTTATGCATGCCTCACAGAGGTCGCCTAAATTTGTTAACAGATTTACTAAAATTCTCACCGACGAGGCTGTTCCACAAAGTCCGGGGAAATCCGGAATTTCCGGAGGATTTGCCGGCCACTGGAGACGTTTTATCACATCTAGGCAAGTGCTTCCATATTCCATTGTGGTGATGTGTCGTATTGATGGAATTTCCACTATTAACCATTAGCTTCCTCGCCCACTTTGGAATTCGGCGCGAGAAATCCTCTAAATGTTTCGATGCTTCATAACCCTTCTCACCTTGAGGTCGGTTCTAAAATCGAGTATGGGTTTATTACCGATTCGTTGAGGAATTCCATTAATCGTACTGCATCGCATCGTGTAGGCAGTGAATCCTGTGGCGATGGGAAAGGCACGAGCGAAGCAAATGGATCTCATAAAATCTGAAACAGACTGTGAGCTTGGTGACCGTGTCATGTGTGTTCAGCTGCATGGTGATGCTGTAAGTCCGTCACGGAGGCAATTTTTTTCTCATCCACATTCCCCTGTTCTCAAGGAAATTATGTTTTTCAAACGCAGGCATTCACCGGTCAAGGAATAGTGATGGAAAGCTTCGGTTTATCGAATCTTCCACATTTCACATCCGGAGGTTCTGTGCACATAGTGGTCAACAATCAATTGGGGTACACGACACCCGCACAGAACGCACGAAGTAGCTGGTATAGCTCTGACATAGGAAAAATGATCAATGCGCCTATTGTTCATGTTAATGGTGATTTTCCGGAGGTGATTGTTTGAATGTGTTCTTCCTTTCTTCCTTTCTTTTTTTTACACTTTACTCACCAGGTTTTCCGTCTAGGAGGTAACTCGCGCGGTTGAAGTTGCATTCGAATATCGAAACAAATTTCGAAAGGTGTGTTCCTGATGACCGAATATATGTGTCAAGGCGTGCACGATTTAAATGCTTCACCATATGTTGATAGGATGTCATAGTCGACCTAATAACATATCGCCGATGGGGTCATAACGAGTTGGATGAACCAGCGTTCACACAACCTTTGATGTATAAAAACATTCGATCAAGGAAAAGCGTGCCCAAGTTATATGAAGAAAAGATGGCAGTATGAGTCTCATGTGGTTTTTACTTGTTACATCGTTTGATATTGTTGGAAAACTTACCTTTTCAATTTTTTCAAATATATTCGAGGCTGAGGAATTATTAGCCGAAGAGGAAATCGCCGAATTTCGAAAGCAATATTTTAATTCACTAGATGAACATTACAAACAGTCGGATAATCATAAGCCCGAGGTAATAACATATTTCATCTGCTAAATTGATACTCCTCGGGTGCCTTCATTTTTATTCGATGTTTTGTTAATTTAACTCATCGATTACTGGTCCGTGTTGCAGGCGGACATGTTGCAGAAGAAATGGAGTGGAATTGCGATGCCCAAAGAGACTGTTTCCAAGATCGACACAGGTACGTATTATCTATACATATCCACTGTCTATAGGTGAATTTACATTCGAGAATGCTGACTTTGATTGAAGGCATTCAAAGAGACATCTTGGAGAAGATAGGAGCAGCGTCCGTGACTACTCCTGATGATATGGCATGCTCCCCCCTCAATCTGATTTCTTACGCTTATTAAAGCACACGTAAACTTACTGTTTCTGTAAATTCCAAAAGGCAATACATCCACGGCTTCAAAAATTTCATGTTCAAGCACGACTTCAGAAAATCAAGGAAGGAAAGAGAATTGATTGGGCTACTGCGGAGGTTCGTTAAGATTGACGGTGAATCGTCCATTTGTTATTATCCGTTTGCCGATTCTTAAATTCCAATCTTCATTTGCCCAACCTCTCACAATTATATAGGCGCTGGCCCTTGGGTCTTTATTACTGGAGGGTCATAACGTCCGCTTATGCGGCCAGGATGTGGGACGTGGTACGTTCAGTCAGCGTCACGCGATGTTTACGTGTCAGGAGTCGGAGCGAGTGATGATTCCATTGAATGAACTGTCGAAAGACCAAGGAATGCTTGAGGTAGGAAGTTTGGATTAGTAGAATGGTGATTGACAAGTTATGTCCCGGTATTTTTCTTAGTTCTGTAAAGTTTTGGATCTAGGTTGCCAATAGCAATCTCAGTGAACTGGCAGTAGTTGGGTTCGAATATGGAATGTCATGCGAGTCGCCTAACAATCTAAACATATGGGAAGCTCAATTTGGTGACTTCTTTAATGGCGCTCAGGTTATAATTGATACTTATGTGTCCAGCGGAGAAGGTCCAAATTTTTTTTTATTGCGTGGACTAATAACTTCGTGTACGTATTTCCGATGATTGACCTAATTCTTGTGATGTTTTGACTTCTGTTAGTGAAATGGTTAAGGCAATCCGGATTGGTGATGTTATTGCCCCATGGGTATGATGGCGCGGGACCAGAGCATTCCAGTTGCAGAATTGAAAGGTTTTTGCAGGTAATAATTTAATTATTGATTTCAACCTTTCCCACTACTCTCATGTTACATCTTACTTTCAATTTATAATAACATTTGTTTATAGCTTACAAACGACCGATTTGATGTGTTGGATGAAAAAATGCCCGTTAATCCCAATATGCACATAGTGAACCCTACCACTCCAGCGCAGTATTTTCATGCTTTGAGAAGACAGGTAGGTACTCTTTTATGAATTTTGTATTTATTTATCTATGATTTTACAAATTTCACTGTTTGATATATTTTAGATGAAAAGGAATTTCAGAAAGCCTTTGATAGTTGCATCTCCAAAGATATTATTAAGGTCACCCGTAAGTCGATCGCATGCATGCACTGTTGCAATCCATCGAGGGAATATCATAACTTTTGAAAATAATTTTAGGTTGCGGTATCGGATTTTGAAGAAATGATGCCAGGCACAACATTCTTGCCCGTAATAGGAGATTCCTCAGCCGCAAATTATTCAAAGCAAGTTCATTTTTTGCCTTTCTTTGTATTGAATACTCTATTCTGTAAACCTCCTAGTTCTCATTCGTTAATACGACTAGGGTTGAAAAAGTTATATTTGTATCGGGAAAGATCTATTATGAGCTTGTGAAGGAAAGAACGAAAAGGGGTGTGGATGAAAAATGTGCTATCATCCGGCTTGAGGTATGTACATGCCATTCGAAGGAATTTTTACGCATATATTCAATTTACTTCCGTGTTACCAGGAACTATGCCCATTTCCAAAACAAGACATTGAACGGGAATTAAGGAAATATATCAATGCTCACGGTACGGTTTGCTCGTGTATATATTTTACGTGTATATTTGTTTACTTCCAATAATAATAATAATAAATAAATAAAAATCTTAAATATATTGGTTAAACGTGTAGAATTTATTTGGTGCCAAGAGGAACCACAGAACAATGGCGCTTACGCATTCACGGAACCCAGGTTAAATCAATTGTTACCCCATAAAAGGAAGGTGGGTATTACAACATGCTTGATAGTATTCAAGAATTTTCTGGAATAGAATCTTTTTATTAACTAAACTTGTACTAAATTAATCGATAGCTAAAATATATTGGGAGATCTCCGAGTGCAGCACCGGCAGTAGGGGTATCCAAATGGCATCACAAAGAATTAGAAAAAATTATAAACGATGCGTTTTTGATTTCGAATTGATAGGGCATTCACGAATAAATAGATGATGTATATTTAATTCTCACGATTGTCAATCATCAAGTTTTAAACAAAAGAAATTGGAAAACCCATTTGCCGCACCACCCTCCCTTTGATACCCCACCAAATCCTTCTAGTTTGTATCACTTCGACGGGTTGATATTTATGTAACATCCTTACGCCGATTTGGGCAATTGCTTTTTAATATAAATTTATTAAAAAAAAATTTTTTTTCACGAATCGTCCTTCAACTCTACAACCAATCAATCAATCAATAATCGTAAAGAAAGTTTTCAGACCATGACACCCAAAGTTAATAACATGATGTCGCCGAATCATTCTTATCCTCGTAATGACTTCTATCCAAATGCTTTTGTGCAATCAAGCCCGATGCCTGAAAATCATGATTTTCATGATTTTCCGCTATATACTGGTGGTTTTCACCAATATTCGCCACCACAAAATTATGTTCTGCCAGGTTTCATTCCAACACAAATGTCCAATTTCAATTTTTCACAACCATCATTGTTTAACGGCTATGAATCCGTGCAAACCTTCAACGTGACACCCGCACTACATCCTCATTATACTCAACAGCCCTATTATACGCAGCAACCATACTACTCCTCGCAACCGTTTAACCAGCAACCTTGCGCCCAACGGCCCTACACCACACAGCACGCGGCACAAGAATCACGTGATTACAATCAATATCGACCTAATACGTATAACGCGAATCGAAACCGCCGAACTTTTCGCCGTGGTAACAATCGACACACTTATCACCCTCGCGCACATTCAACAAACCTGCAATTCACACAAAATAGAAGAAGAAACTTCCCCAGAAACAGACAACACGTTAGATATCGACCTTACCAGAATTCATCAAATCGATCACGGCAAAACAATAACCCCGACATCGTAGTGACCAATACACATAATGTTTCGGAAAAGATAGATTTAACATCAGTGGAATTTTTCTATGAAAGAGGGAAACGGGACAAATATCATCATTCCGACACGATCATATCTTCCTCAGCTCATCCGGCCGCCACGTTCGAACACCGATCAGAAAATCTCTATAGGAAAAAGCAGAATGATTTTTCGAAACCACCTAGGAGAATGTGTGAGAATTGCAAGCGCGTTGAGGCCAAAAGGGGATGGTGCAATTGTTACAAAACGATTTTTGAAAAAAGTTACGGTAGCTGGACAAGCGGCTACAAAAATATCGATGATTTCATTCACAAAACACAACAAGAGGCAACCAGTATATGTGAATTCTTGGAATGGATCCCGTACAACAGACTAAAGAATATTGTGTATGTCAAGAAAGGTGGGTTTGGCACCGTTCACTCGGGAACCTGGTGTGATGGAAGGATTCAAAGGTGGGACGGTTATTCGGGGGATTGGATGAGAAGTGGAGAAGAAAAGGTGGCACTGAAGAGCCTGGAGATTTCAATGGAGATTTCTATGGAAATTTCTAGTAAATTTCTGTCCGAGGTAAATTATTGCACACCATGTGTCGTGATAAAGTAACTGTGTGTTTTATAAAAAAAAAAGAAAAAGAAAAGGACATTACTTATTTTAATATACTGTAAATAATAGCTAGAGAAATATTATCTTTGTACCAATAGGGTTTCCCATGTACTCCGAAGTTTCGGCATAACCAAAAATCCTGTGAATAACGAATTATACATGGTGATGGAATGGGCCGAGAACGGGAATCTCCAAGAGTATCTACAGAAGAACGGTGGTAAGATGACCCAACTAAGCAAGTTAAATATACTCGACAGCATAGCGAAGGGACTTGAAACTATTCACGATGCAAAGCTGACCCATGGAGACCTTCACAGCGGAAACATATTACTCAACAACAAAGGTTGGGTTCTCATCGGTGACATGGGATTCAGTAAGTGTTATGAATATTGCGAAACCGCCGAAACGAAAGACAGTGTACACGGGGTAATACCATATATTGCACCCGAAGTCTTGGTTCAAAAACCTTACACGCCAGCAGCAGACATCTATAGCTTTGGAATGCTCATGTATGAAATCTATCATGAGCATCCTCCATTTCACGGCCGCGAATACGACATCCATTTAATTATGGACATAGTGGACGATATAAGACCAGAATATAACAGGCGGATTCATAAAGGTTATCTTGGTTTAATGGCTAAATGTTGGGCAGGAGATCCTATGAAGCGTCCTAATGCGAAAGAGGTACTAAATTCCCTGGCTCATATTCGAATGGAAATTCATGAAACCTCTTGTTATTCGAAGCCTCGATCCACGTATCTGGATTGTCCTAGATAATCCAAGGCATTCTACGCATATAGAAGCCAAAAGCCAGGAAGGCGCACACCGTGCCTTTTAATTTATTTTCAATGAATTTTTCCTTCACCATCCTCTCTTCCACCACTCTTCCATACTATACTTTCTTTCAGATGGATAGTCTATCTCGTACCGGGAGAGGGTTGCGATCTATCGTTGACGTCCTCGTCGTGCAACCCGGGTATCATTTTTCGAACGATAGCGAACAAACGCTGAAGATTTACCAACAAACTTTAATACGTATGTCAGCAAAAAAAAAAAAAAAAAAAAAAAAAAAAAAAAATTTTAAATCATAATTTCAGCTCATTCCTGTTTAAGGCTGGCGTGTGTAATATACGTACGTAATATTTTGTAACACTACTTGTAGTATTTATATGTACTGTATAGTGAATTCAATGAAACAAGAATGTATCACAATACTTAGAATGAACATGATCAACTTCGATATTTGTTACATTACGTATAACGGTGGCAACCTTTGTGCTGGTTGGACCATCATGAAGTCTAACCCAACTGTCGAATGCGACGTAACGAATCAACAAGTTACGCATATTAATCTTGACGAAATTTTCAAGAATCTTGTTCCTTCTGACGTTAAAAAAATTTCCACATCAGATTTACAACAAATTTACAACAAAATCATTGCAGGTAAAAACCGCATTAGTTTATATAAAGTTGTCGTCTCAATTGCAAAGGAAGTTTATGGACTAGATGAAGCAACCGTACTTCAGACGATTGACAACGAATTGTTTCAAAGGCTCGATAAGTTTGATATATCCATTAAAGCCGAACATTCAGATGAGGATGCGGTGGTACAGCATACTAATGGCGAAAGTTCCACTATGAAAGGTGGTATTGTGAAGTCGGAAAATAAGACTCAACAATCTTGTGATGAGCTTTACTTTGGTTCAAATATGAATGTAACGGGAAAAACAGTACCTTTGGCGAAACCATATCAAGAGCAAAACGACGACGCAACTGTGTCAGATCATTCATCAGACATGTCCATGTCGGACATCGAGGAAGATAATTCTGCTTTGATTGTTCAGTCTCATGAAAACCAATCCCATTTGACCAAGCCAAATCAGGAGCCCAACTCTTCTATTCTTGAAGCTAGATCGTCCTTGTTAATAATTAGTGAAGAGTATGCTGATGATGAACAACAACATAGCGTGTCGGATCCAAAAAAAATGGACGTGAGGGAAATGGAGAGGAGACAGTCTCCTTTTCTTCAATCATCTAAAGGCAATGGCGGTGAAATTAAAATAGAAGGTTCAAATTTTGAAACCGGTCAAACAAGAAAAACTCATTTGGATCATCTTGGAAGCTCTAGCAGCCCAATAATTGTTGATGATGACGATGAAATCGTGATAGATTGAATAATCGAGATGTCTCATCCCAACCGTTAACTCATCGAAATCAACATATCGTTTTCTCATCAACAATGTGGCGGTACAACCTGATCTATCGAATATAATAATTGAGCTTGTGGTGATTTTTGCTCACAATAAACTAACGAAGCATGCATACCGCATTTTATTTTTCATGCACTTTATTTATGTGATCTCCAAACACACTATAAATACTAAAGAGTAGTTTGAGTTACGGGTTCGGTATAGAAGATACAATAGTGTTTGATCTGTTGCTCATCTCATAATTATATAATTACCCATGCCAAAAGGGCAAGAACAATCAAGATTATCATAGAAATATATTAAATAACTCTAGCATAGTAGTGTATGAACGGCTTTTTTGCGCAATCCCGTGAATAGAGAATATACAGAAAGGTTGGATCTTATTGTTGGGCGAAGGAAATCGTTTTGGATACTACGTAATGACATATCCAAGCACGTTGTAATCTACTGATAGGTTAATAAGTCTAATTTACATTTGTTGTTATAATCTTTATCCATTAATTGGGAACTTTTGAAAGATACGTGGACGGTCTTAATAATGTGCGCAATGAGGGTCTTTTTCATTTTCAGGAAAGTTGGCTTGCAGTACAGTATACCATATTGCACGCTAGTAATTTTTCACCGGTTATTTCCGAGAGGATTATTTGAATATTTCATTTAAAATTTCGAAATATGTTAATTGATTTATCTCTTATCAGTATTTTTAATATTAAATAAATTTTAAGAGTTTTAATTTTTTTTTTTTTTTTTTTTTTTTTTTTTTTTTTTTTTTTTTTTTTTTTTTTTTTTTTTTGTTTTTTTTTTTTTTTT
>CAJVPT010002153.1:0-18549 GCA_910592055.1 Acaulospora colombiana | reverse complement strand
AAATCTCTAATACTAATCTCTATTGTTTATTCTTTCTATGGGACTATTGTAAGGACTCTTCCTAGCTCTAATAGTTAATACCAAGTTATTGAATTCTTTTGCCTAGCTTGTTTAGCAAGTAAATCTACTTGATTGTTAAATCTGTTGGTTCTCTGGGCTTTGATCTTCAAGATTTCTAAATTTGGATCTTTCTTCATCATCAAGTCTTTGATTTTATTTCTCAGTGACCAGTTGATAGTCTTT
The DNA here is from genome assembly GCA_910592055.1 of Acaulospora colombiana. Taxonomy (NCBI): domain Eukaryota; kingdom Fungi; phylum Glomeromycota; class Glomeromycetes; order Diversisporales; family Acaulosporaceae; genus Acaulospora; species Acaulospora colombiana. Next base: position 18,306 of record CAJVPT010002153.1, on the reverse strand, counting down.
GTCTATCTTCTCATTGATGTTTCTATTTGTGAACAGATGAATTTCCATATTTTGACTGCAATATTGCAATCAGTATAAATCATGACAATTGTATTTTGAGGGACAGTGTACAGTACAGTAAGAATAAATAATATTTCAGCTCTGGTTGCAGATAGCCAAGTGAAAGCTCCTGCTAAGAACTGTTTAACCACTTTGTCATTCTCTATTAAGATCTAAGCTAAATTCATCTCAAGTTTACAATCTGTTATCACTTTTTTATAGGAGCCATTAGTATAGAAAATAAACTAATCAACCATATTTCTTCTGTTATATTTCAAAATACTTATAAGTTTATCTTTATATTCTTTTGTTTATGTGACTTGTTCTATTAGAGTAATGTTCCAATCTTCTACTTGGATTTCTATCTGATAATTGATAGAATTATTATTTGATAATATATGTTTATATACCAGTCTGTAGAATTTTCTGATAAAAAGATTTGTTTTCTTTTTCTCAGATTATTATATCTATTTAATTGTAGGAGAAGGTGAACTTGTGATAGAACTACTTTTACTGACTGCACTGTTTTATTTGATTGGAGATGGATATAATTATTAGCAAAATCATATACTAACTTATATAGTATAAAATAGAATTTATCATTTATGAATATTGTTTTTTCTAATGTATCTGTCTGAGTATTAATATAAACTATTCAGTATATTTTTCTTCTATCTAGATTTGTTGGAAATGTTTCAGTCTGTTATATTGAAAATTGTTCATTAAAGTCTATATAGAGAGTTTCATAGAAGACCTTAATTTGTTATTGTTTTCTTGAACTTTTTTTGTATCAGGAAGAGACTGGTCCTTTGCATCTGCTAAAGAGAATTTGAATTGCTCTCTATTTTTTAAGTATCATCATAATAGTATTGATGAGCTGATCTAGGAACATGATTTTATGCTTGCATAGTAATGAAATAACCTTTTCATATTCTTCATCATCTTATAATATTGATTTGATAGACAGAATACTTCCCTGATAATCAAATAATTTTTTCTATCTTCAACTTTGAAAGATAATTTGTATATTTTTTATCAGGGTCAGTGTTGCAACTATCAAATTTTCTTTAATTAGTTTCTAAGAGTCAATAGGATTTTTTAGAATATTACCAGGCTCTCAACATTTAATTTGACTTTGTTTTAGTCTAATTATGGTAAAAATACTGGAGCTCTTATTATTATTGAGTTAACAGAAAAGTGCAGATATATGACTTTCTAATTGTATTTCTCAAATACTCTTAAAACATATATTTTTTTATTATGAATATAACTATTTGTAATTGTTCCATAGGTTAAGGTCTTATTTTTGAATATTTTTTTAAACATAGCTGTAAGCTTATTATATATTTTCTCATTTAAATATATGTATTGTATTTTATATCTTATTCTTGAAATCAGAATCTTGTTAATAATATATAAAATATGTTTTTCTATCAATTTTTTCTTAGTTATTGCTTGAATTACTATTATGATTTCTAATTTTATTAGATTAATAATATCCTGATTCTTTTGTCTTAATCCTAGTCAGATACCAAAAAATCTGACCCAATTCTTCTTATTAATTTTATGGACTATAGTACTCTTCATTTCAGCTTAAATGGTTTTAAAAACTTGAGAATTCCAGTTAATAGTAAGAAAAATTGACTTTTCTACATTAATCTGAGAGTAATTTGTTATATAGAACTTTTTTGCTTTTTTTAAGATCCTTTTCAGATCTTTTTTAAATTTAACAATTCAGATTATGTCATTCATGTAAATAATTACTGCTTGCTTTAAAGAAAACTTAATTTTTTTCTCAGGTTTGTTGAAATTGGATAACCATTTTTTTTCCATAAAATAACCTAGGTTATCATTGTTTTGGATCTTGCATAACAGTGTATTATAAAAATTCTTCATAATAGCAGAAAAATTGTTTCTCCTTAATCTATACTATCCCTACTACTATTGGATTAGAGAATCTATCAGAAAGGATAATACTACAACTTCTATTTTTAAAAAGATCTATTATTAGCTTCTTAATAGTTGTAAGAATTTGAATCTGATCTATAACCTTTTTAAGTATATAAAGGAATATTGTGTTACATGCCTTAACAATATCTTAAAAAAGAATCTATAGTTCTTTTTTCTTTTTTCTGACTTCTTCACAAATATTGTTCAGTAGGTAGATAGGCTTTGCTATACTCTTTTCTTATAAATTGGTAAAGTTCAGATCTTTTAAAATTTTATATTGCTTGCAGATAGTTGATAGTCAATTGATAAGGATCTTGATAAAGCATTTTCAAGCTGTTTCTAGAAAAATAATAGGTCTTGTATTGCTCATATCACATTTATAGGACTTAAGTTATGAAATAAAATAAATGTTACTGCTTTTCCATTTTATAGATATCTGGCCTGTACTTAAGACTTTGTTGAAAAAAACACATAAAGTTTTTTTTTTTTAACTCCTAAGTGCTTGAGCATATCATAGTTGATATATAAGAGATCAGCAAATTTGTTGTTTGAAAAGAATTGCAAAATAGCTTCAAGCTTTTCTACTTTGATTTCTTCTATTAATAGTGAGTACCATATTGAATCAATTCATTCTTTGGATTGATATTCTTTTTTTCAGAAGAGATTAAAACTTTCAAAGTTAGTATTTCTTTTTTTGAAAGCCTTTTTATAATTTTATTTGACCTTGCTTCTAGTGATTTGAGGATCAATAACAATATAGTCTCTTCCTTCTTGATTTTTGGTTAACATCCAGTCTAATGTAATTTTAAATTTTTTATGATTCAAGATTGAGTTTAGCATTCACTTCTGATTGGATTTAAGATTACCACATCTGTTTTTCAAAGCTTTCTTGATTTGGTTTCTAATATAAAGACTTTTTTTTTTCTTGTATATCATTCTAAGAGTATATTCTATTTTAATAATCTTTCTTAATTGCTCTGGAATTTCTTTTTGTGATTGAAGAGATGTTAATTCTTTATTAAGGGATTCACAAATATCTCATAGATTTTGAATAGCCTTTTCTGTGTTTTCTATATTCTTTATAGTTTTTAAGTTCCAGTTAACTTGAATTTTCTTTAAAAAAAAATTAATCTTGTTGACTTTCCTGTAGGCTTCAAAATATTTCTTTTAAATTACTAATCCTTTCTTAACTTTTTTTCTTCTATTGGAAATAAAGTAAACTCTTTTTTTCTTAAGACATTTGTATGTACTCTTAATAATTATAATTTCAAACTCTTGCCAAGTCTTTTTAAGCTCTTGAAAGTTATCTTCAGCCTCTTTCCAAGAAGGTTGTATATCAATTTCTGGAAACTTGTGTTCTATTCAGAGTTTAAACTTCTCTCATTGTTCTGCAATAGAATTTACTAGGTCTGGTATTCTTTTACCTTTTGTTTTATACTGCTCTTGGGCCTAGTTTTTGAACAAATTATTTGTTATTATTCTTATTAACAAAAGGATATGGTTGCTACCTAGTAATACTTCCACTGGAATATTTTTGAATTCATATGTATTATTTAAACTAATTTCTAGTAGTATTTTTATATAGTCAATTCTGCTATATAATGAGTTATTTGCCCATATAAAGATAATATTTTCTTCTTCTTCCTAGGAGTTTTGATATCTATATAGTTCCAGTCTTCTAGAATATTGAAGAAGCCTATCTCACTTTTTCTATATTTTGGGATTATTTTATTAGTAGGTAGGGATTAATCTATTATTGGGTTATAACTGCATTAAAATCATCCATGATTATAACTTTGAAGTGATTTCTTTACTTATCTAAAATTTTATTTTGAAGCAACTGTTATAGTTATCTACTTTCAGCTTTTTTAAATGGCAGATATACTTGATAAATATAGAGTTTACTTCTTGTTGATAAAAAATTAGCTTCTATAATATAGTCTTTTAATCTCTTAATTGATTTTAACTTTTTCTTGATGTTTCTATTAATAAAAAATCTTATTCTAGACCCTTTGAACTTTTTGTTATTACAGCTATAAAAGAACTTATATATTTGCTATAGGTTAAAAACAAAATCTGCTATTTCTTCTGTTAGCTTAGTTTCATAAATTCTCAAAATATCTATGTCGATTTCTTGAATAAGTTTATATAGCCTTTGTTGGTTGAAACTAGTATTGATACCTTTAATATTATGTGTTCTAATTGTAATAGTATTGTCTAATGTGAAGTTGTCTATAGTGTAATTATTATATAGTATTTATTTTTTGTCTATTTTTTCAATAGTATTCTTTTTGATTGTGCTAATAAAGTTGTCAAGTAGTATGATATATGTTGTGTTGAAGGAGATTGTATTAATATCTGTTATTGTTTTAGTGATTGTATCTTTTTTTTTGAATGAGCTTGACTCCTCTTATGGATCAGATTCTCTTCTAGTATACCTTGATTAGTATGGTGCTACTTTTAGAAGTGGTTGCTTCATCACTAATGATGAGTTCCTAAAGTATTTAATATATAAAATTTTGCAGATCATTTATGTCCTTTTTTGAGAGATAAAATTCATAACTTTTTACTTCAATAGGAACAAAAGTTAGAAAATGCTATAAATCAATGATTTGAATAATGAAGAACAATTGTGAATAGTTTTTTATAATTATTTATTTAAAAATTTTAATATTTTTAATAAGGACATTTGACTTTTATCCCTGCCTCCTTTTTTAGGAATCCATCTTTATCCATTACTTCTCTCTTATCCTATTTTGATTGCCTGTCTTTTTTTCAATTAAATTTATTCTGTTATTCAATTACTTAAGATTGTCCAGGATCTAATGAATTGAATTTTGGTCACTTTACTTTCAGGATAATGACTTTCAGATTTGTCACTTATTATTTGTCTATTGCAATAATTAATAAGTTCTCTATTACTACTAGTAATAAAGTATTTAGGGTTTTTGTTTAGTTGGTAGTAAGCTTATTGTCTTGAATATTGTATTTTCTTTCTCTTCTATCCAGATGTATTCTTTTCTTAATCTCAGTTTCTAATTCATCCTCCAATGTTATACTGTATACCAGTTAGACCTTATATTACTTCTGATATTAGTTTACTCAATTTTTATATTATCAGTTTGTTATTTATTTAATTGTATAAATTTAGTATCAGATTTTTCAGCTTTATTGAAATACCATCTTTCTTGAAAACACTTTTGTTCTTGTTTAAAATATACTTTTGCACTTTATGTAAGTTTGTGCCTATAAATACAGATATGTCATTTTAAGATATTATTAAGATATTGTACTATTGAGAAGCAAATTATAGCATATCATCTTCTTTTAAATATACTGTATGCGAATTTCTAGAAATGTAGTATGCTCTAGTCTTAATATATTTAGCTGCTCTTGTAATTAGCTCAGAGATAGTATTATGTACTTCATATAGTTATAAGAATTGTGCATTATGCTATTTAATAATTTTGTTAGTTTCTTCATTATTAAGTTTATTTTGAAAAAAAATGGCTTTAATAGTTTTTGCTCTGATGTGGATTATCCATTTTTCTTCAAGATCAGTGTATTGCATATAAGAAATGATAAATACCTTGATTCTGCATTGTGATCATAAGTAGTTGTAAATATAGATATTTGTTGTTTGTTTATATAGATTGAGGACTGCCTTTATTTCTTAACATGAGTAATTTTGGTTGATATCTATTAAGGTAACTACCAGTGATATTTCTTTTTCTTTCTTTGTTTTCTAAAATACTCTTTTGTTTGATGGTTTGCTAGAGCTTAACCATTTATCCATTTTTAAAAGTATAATAGTAAAATTGTCTTCCTTCTTTTTATTGATTTTTTTAAGGCATTTTAATGCATTTTTTTTCTCTTCACAATAGAATGTTGTCCAAGCATTGCTATTGATAAATTCCTTTATGAAGGGATAAAAGTTTTTTAATTAACTTAATGTATTTTAAAGATATACTATTTGTTTTATTTTGGTTTCTTCTGGAAGTCTTGAGATAAATACACCTATTTTGAAATCTTCATTTTTCTTGATATAGTATGAATTAATGCTGAATATTTTTCTATTTTTTGTTTTATATATTTGTTATTCAGCTATATTATTCTCTATAATTTTTTTATCAATAACTTTCATTTTAATTTGTTTTCTAGTTCTTTGCCTCCCATTTCAACTTTAGCAATAATCAGGATTTTAATTGATATAGTTGCTTGAACTTCTATAGCCATTACCTTATTAGGTGAATTGTTAGTAAAAAGATCACTTCTAACTATTGACTAATTTGTTGGCAATGATTATAAGGTGTATTGTACTTGTTTTGTCTATTCTATCATATTCAGGTATTTGTCTTTTAAAAAGAGAGTTAAAAGGTCTTCTTATTTTTTTTGTCATATAGTCTATAAGTAAAGGGTATATTGTTTAAAAATATTGACTTTGATAAAGATAGTATAATTAACATTCAAAATTCTAGCAATGATACTATTGATAATTAAATATTTAGTCGGATCTGGAGCTGGATTTGTGATAGTTTCTTGAGTTGAAGTGATATTCAAAAAGATTTATGAGGCCCATAATTTTCTTTGTTAAATACACTTGTTTATTAGTTAAACTAAAATTTCAATAAAATGTACTTCTCTTTTCTTAGTATCTATAAGAGTTTATGTTTTTTTATAGACATGTTAATCACATTATATGGAGAATAGATTGCTATATACAATGTTAATATGTTTTATTAATTGCTGTTTTGGGTAGTGCTAGAATTTTCTAAGTTATGTAATAGTTATTCCTTGCTTATTTAAATAATAATATAGTTTATAATTAATAGATTAACATATTGTTTACATAAACAAGATTAAATAAACAAAAAAACAAATAAATAAACAAACAAATACTATTTTTAGATCTATTGTATTATTAATGACTAGTGTTATGTATAAATAAGAAGTTCTAATATATAAACAAGATATTAATTTATTAATTATAAGTAGTATTACTATTTTTAGATCTATTGTATTGTTGATAGATCATATATAAGTATTAAGTGTGAACACATAAACAAAATATTGATCTGTTGATTGTAAGTTGTGTTACTATTTTTAGATCTATTGTGTTATTAATGACTACTATCATGTGTAAGTATAAAACAAAAATATATAAACAAGTTGTTTATTAAACATATAAGTGGATGCTATTCAAATTGATTGACATGATGTGTTTGCATTACATAATCCAAGATATAAAATATTGTTGTATTGTTTATGTCCCTTTTTACTGTTGGGTAATTGAGGCTTAAATATTCTCCTAGATATTATGAGCTCTGAACTTTAATTAATTTATCAGCTAAAGTTATTTTTATAATGTTTTTAGTACCAAAAAAGGTGTTAATTTGCACTGGCCTGGCTGAGAGTTTTGTGAAGTTCAAATTGAACCTCTCAGAGCTTACTGTGAATTAGTTTTTTTGAAATTTTCTTTTTTCTATAAAGAGAAACTATGAAGTAATAATTTTCTGGTACTTATCCTGTAATTGTTATTATAAATAAGTATAGTATTTTTGAAGCTTGATGACAAGCTATTATTGTTTTTAGACTATATATTTCTTGAATATTAGAAATTGGCTTCTTAGTTTTCAAAAATATTATCAAAAAATGAAATTTTTAAGGAAACTGGGATCAAAAGTTTAATAATATTTACAAAGTATAATATAATATATATATATTATATTTTATTAAAACTTTTATTATTGTAAAAAAAAATATTTATATTAAAAAATTATATATCTATTTTATTTTTGTTAAATAAAATATAAATAGATTTTATTTTTTGTACTATTTATTAATCTATAAATTTTTAAATTATTTACTTTGCTTTCAAAAGTTTGATTTTACTTATTATATTTTTATTATAAATTTCAATTTGAACAATTTTTAAATTATTAATTATTATTATTATTATTATTATTATTATTTTAACCCATAATCATGCCACAATAACATGTCTTTATTGAAAAATTGAAATGAATTTACAATATTTTACAGACTTTCACAAAGTGACTAACTCGTCTTTATACAAAAGTACTCTAAGTCAGATTTTGGGAACAATATTTCACACCCCTAATAGATTGGTAATAACATCTATCTACCAGGATCATTGCCAACAGTTTGTCACTGTAGATTGCCCAAAAACCAATGAATTGCTAAGTTAAAAAGGGGAAGGGGAAAAAAGAATTGAGAAAAGAGGACAATTCAAAACCTATCAAAAAAAAATCCAAAAATAAAAACAATCTCTTCTCAAAAGGGATCTGCCTGATTGGGATGGTCTTTTTGCTTCACTTGAATCTTGGAGGAAATCTTTTTTTTCACTACCTGTGGCATCGGACGAGTCAATCCAACTGGTCTTTCATTTAAGTGAGCACCGAATTGGGATATCTTAAGGAAAGCATTTTGACCTCAGCTTTTTTCCATTAAAGCTTTGTCATCACTTGAGGAACTTAGGTAAGAGATAGAAGTTTGCAATTCACATTACTCATTACTTGGTTTTTTAGTGTCATGGAAGTTTTCATTGAGGGACTTGAGCTTTTTTGGGGGCAAACATTTCCAGAACCTTCTTTCCAATCACCAATGACATCATTGGAACATATAAATGTGACCAATAGGAGCTTGTTTACATTTCAAAAACTAATATGTTTTGTGTCAGTCAATTATCTTTGGTGAGGATTTGTGCTTCAAAAATTCAGGGTCAAACTGAAATAGGCAAAATTCCCCAGAAAACCATGAAAGTGATAGTTCTAAGAGATCCACAAGTGACTGGAAGGGGAAAATAAGTTCTTCTGTCATTAAAAACCTCTAAATACCTCTCACTTTAAAGGTTGAATAGACCTTCAAGTACTTCACAGTCAGTTCTTCTTCTTTTGGGAACTTTCTTGCCATTGGTATCAAAGGTGTTACTTGACTTTTCTTGTTCACTTAAAGTCAAGTTTTTGAGTGAAGAGGTTTGTAGACAAAAGGAAAAGGGTAGAAGTGACTCTTGAAGTTATACTTCAAGTTGTTTTAATGAAAGTATTAAGACTTTATTAGCAAAGAAGTATAAAAACTTTTTGTGAACATCTTTTTTATATGTGGTCAGAGGATCAGCAGAAAGAGTTTTTTAGTTAATTTTAAAATTATTAATTATATAGCCAAAAATTATAAAATTTATATATATACTTTCAATAAACTTATAATTAAAAAATCAGTTTTATAAAAAAAAGAAATACAAATACAATTCTAAGTTTATTAAATATAGAAAAGCTTTGTAACTAAAAAGATTTCAATAAATTTTATAAATTACTTATATTTCTTTTTGAAAGACAAAATTTATAATTTTTTACTTTAATGAAAACAAAATTTAATAAATATTATAAATTTATGATTTAAATAATGAAAAACAATTCGGGTACCTATAGGTTTGTAGTGCAGTAGTTAGCACTCCATAGGTCATATCACAAGATCACTAGATCAAATCCTTCAAAGGGTTAATTCTGACACTGGTAGATCTACCCCATTGACATAACTGTAAATTAACTGATGCTTCCAAATATAGCTCTGATCACTGGTCAAATGGGATTTCTAATGTGGTCACAGGATAGTCTATATAAAGATTGTGATACGGTTGAATGTTCAAAATTGGGTAGGATTATCCTGACATAACCACATTACCAGAAAAACTGGTAATAAGAAGAGTAGATATTGAACCGATAGCATATCATTAAAGGAAGGAATGGTAAATTAACTGAAAAAAACCCTGGTTCCCTGCCTTAATGTTGAGGCATCTGTTCAAGAATTCAAGTATATAGCTGTGTTAGGTTTTACAGACTTGACTATCAGGAGGTCTTAGTGGGAGAAGAAATTCATGAACCACTCCGAAGGACTAAAAAATCCAAAAAGTCCAGAATAAAGAAAATTTGATGGCCTGATAACCAGACTACTCTTAATATAAATAAAATTGTTCTGGAAAAAATTAAGAAGAAATCGCACACCTTTCCAAATAGATAGTAGTTATATATAGAAGTAGAATAGATATAGCTACTCATATAGATAGATTTACTTCAAAAATATATAATTACTTATTAACAAATATGTAATAAGGGTTTGTACAGATCCCTCAATTGTGACTCTGGGAAGGAAGGCCCGATGTATCCACGAAATCTATATAGTATATATGTTAATAAAAGATGTGACCCACCAATTCTTAAGCAAATGGAACATAACACACAATAAACGATGATTTAAATGAAACATTAGAAAACCCAAATGATACTATCTGGCAAGCAACAACATATAATATTCAAGGCTTGATCAATGATCAAAAAAAAAATGACTGGTTCACCTGGTGCATCATGAAGAAGTAGAACATAGTAATAACAACAGAGACAAATAAAATAAACTCACAATCCAAGTACTGGAAGCACCCAAGTTACAATATAACATGATTTCACGATGAAGAACAAAAAATAGGACAGGGCTTAAACATTATGCTCAACAAAGAAATAGCAAAGAGAGTCTTTAAATATAATACATGACCAGGAAGACTTATTCATATAGACCTGGCCTTTTTCAAAAAACAAAAACTAAGAATAATAGGAGTATATTTCTTAGCTCAAAAGGGAGACAAGAATTGATAAGACATCCTAAATCAATTGAAACAATAGGTCAAGGAGGCTATTCAGAAAGAGTGACATCTCTTAGGCATAGGAGACCTAAATGGTATCTCCAATCCCACATAGAACAGAGATAGCACCGGCAGAAGAAGTACAGCCAACAAGCCCTCAGGCCTTTAAATAGAGATCCTCTTGAACAACAACTTGGAAGACATATACAGAATCTACAATCCTACCAAAAGAGAGTTTTCTTAGAACCGAAACACTTATAGCAGCAGGATAGATCAAATATGGATGAATATACTACTTACCTGGCAAAGCAAACAAGCTTTTATTGATGAATCCTTAGACCCTCTCATCCTTAGTGATCACAGGCCAGTTATGACAGAAATAGAAGCATGGCAACTAAGCTCCAAGAAAGAGCCAACACATCATAAATCTAACATCAGATACAACTGGCACCTCACAAATAATAAACAATAGGAAAAGTTTGCTCTAGAGATAGAAAACTCCTTAAAAAACAAAAAGCTGAGCCAATGTTTATAGACAAACAATGGAACAAACTACAAAATCATCTTTTAAGAGCAGCAAAGCTATATATTCCCCAAAAAAAACAACACCAGAAAAGAAGAATAGATAAAGAAGACAAATCAATAGAAAGGTCACTCCTCCAATTATAACTACTTAGAAATCAAATAAAAGTAGTTCTGAACATAGGAAACATGTCTCCAAACATAATAAAACACTTGCAAGAAAGCTTAATTGACTTCAAATAACAAATGGAAGAAATCAAGAAGACAAATTCAACCAATTACCTATTATACTGGCTCGCATTCACACAAAAAACAATAAAAGCATATAAAGTCATAAGTCACGCAATAACTCAAAGGAGGAAGAACCAGGCCATCAAACAAAAAATAGTGACCAGACAGACCTTTCTAGCAACAAACAAAAAAGCAATAATAGGTAGTATTATGAATAGACTCAAAAGATCCATCACGTTAAACAAAATAATCATAGAAAAAGGGGAAACAATTAATATTCTGACTGAACCTAAGAAAATCAAAGCCATAGTTAGACAATACTTTAAAAACTGAACCCCAACAAGAAACATTATAGCAATAGATAATTACTCTACATGGAAAGAGGAATATAGGCCCAAGGATAACATCAACCACAGATGGTATAATACTGCCTTGATAGAAATATCCAAAGAAGAGCTCAAGAAAGCAATTAAAGACAGAAGTGCAAAGTCATCTCCAGAAAGAAATCAGATCCCTTATTTAGCATACAAGAAACTGGGAAAACTAGCTCTAGAAGAAATTAGGAATATTTTCAACTGAATTATCAAAGAAGGTTCCATACTCAAGGAATGGAGTAAAGGGGCCATATACTCTATACCCAAACCAAAGAACTGAAAGAATAACCTCGACATAACAAGACCAATCACATTATTGAATGCAGGAAGGAAAATTTTTAGCAAGATTCTAACTGACAGAATCGCCATATGCTTAACAAAGCACAAGATTCTATTAGAATTAAACTGGGCAGCACTATTAGGATACAGTACACAGGAATCAATCCACATAATAAGCAATATCATAGAATATGCCAAAGAAACAAAAAAACATGCATGGATCCTTAGTCAAGACATGTCCAAAGTATATGACTCAGTGAATTTGGAAATGTTGACCAAGGCTTTAGAATAGATAAAGATCCTGATATAGATAATTAATATCCTATATAATATCTTCAACCAGAGACAAAACATAGTCCTTATATGCCATAGTCCAACAGAGGAATACAAGATCAATAATAACATTGATCAAGGAGACACAATCTCTCCCTTATTATAGAGAATCTTTTATAATCCACTAATCACAGTAGTCGAGAAAGACTTTATAGGCTACACAATATCAACCAAATCCTGTAGGGACTTCAAGTTAGGATGGACAAATAGAAAAGTAAATATCGCTATCAACACTTACATGAATGACACTACATGGATCACAGATAACAGGGAAGAGCTACAACGAATCATCAGAAGAGCAAAGAAGTTCTACAAAATAAATGACATAAAAATCAATCCACAGAAATCCCAGCTGTTAATCATTAATGGAAAAGATGACGACTTCACACAAGAAATAAAAATGGGGAATCAAATCATTAAAGGCTGCCCACAAGGGATACCAATAAGAATTCTGAGAGTCTGGTATGATAGCTTAGGGAAAAAAGATTATCAGAAAACATTAATCCAACAAAAGTTCAGGAAAACTAAGGAGCTAATAGGAATGAAACATCTAACGGATAAGCAAATGCAATATATAATCAACTATGTCTTAATTCCTGGTGCAGAATACCTGTGTAATGACATGATACTTTCAGAAAAAACTTGCAATCTCCTCATGAGCAGCATTACAGCAGTTTTCAAACACAAGCTAGGCCTCGCTAGGACAACTCCAAACAATATTCTTTTCAATAAACATGAATACAACTTGATATACCTCTGAGACAGACAACTCCTTCTACACATTACTAACTGGACAACTCGAATCAATAAAAACAACATAGCTGGTGAAATAGCAAGAAGCAGACTACAAACTCTCCAAAACGAATTCTGGTCCACTAAACTAGTTCTTAACAAAATGGAACAACCTTGGAAACACATAGGAAAAAATCTAATGCATGATACTATCTGGCTCATGAGAAGACATGGGTTTACATTTGATACAAGCAACGTAACCAATAGCATCACACTAATTCCAGAGATAGACACTCCTATAGAAGAGATTATAAGCAAACAATTTTACTCAAAACACCAACACCATCTATAAAAACATAACATACTTTTCATTGGGCAGTTACTAAATGCAAATAACACAAAGGCATTAAAATGGTGTCAAATCATAAGAATCACAAGGAAAACATTTCCAGGTCCCACCCCTAGATGGTTCCTAATCCTGAGTAGTAAGATCAAAAGAATGCTAGAGGCAAAGGAAATTTCAACACATCAAGCAACAGCCAATGCCTTCAGACAAGGGTCCCTTATAACATACCACAATACAACATAACCCCATTGAATCTACATACAAAAAGAGGGAGAACCCATAATCGGGAAAAAACAGAAAAAAATAGATCAAAACACAATGAGATACAGACACTATACTCAAGACCTAGGCAGCTCCCCACTAGAAGTATGCAGAGGCTGTGCATTAAATACCTTTGATACTAACAGTGGCGAATATAGCTTTATAACAACTCGACAACACTCAATCATCATACCTGTTCAAAAGAGCCTAACATTCATAAGAGAAATCAATATAGACAGAAAGGAGAGCAAATGGAGAAATAGAACATCACTAAATTCTCTTGCTATAACTTTTACCGAATACACCCTGACACCAGAGCCACATACACAAGATACTGACATAATAGTCAATATACCATAAGAAGTGCAAACAAAAAGCAAGGAAAAAAATAAAATCCTCACCTGCTTACAGGAAACTATAGAAAGATTAGAGAACATCAAGGAAAAGATAAAGAATTTTGCTATCATCGATATCTATGCAGATGGATCCCTTACAAACTTGAAGGGCAAATACTACATGGGCCTGGGCTGGATCATAATCATCCCAGATTTAGAGGAACACACATTCCAAGGACAGATCAAATGACACCCATCATCCACTAGAGCAGAGATAGCAGCAATTGTAACAATCCTGAGTATACTATCAGAACACAGTATAGCAAATATATACACAGACAGCCAAGCAACCATCAACGGTATAGAAAAAACTATGAAGGAAGATAAAAACAAGATTATAAAGAAACAAAAGAATTTGAACCTCCTTTTCCAGATCCAGACCACATGCAAACAAAGAAAAATCAAACTCTTACTATATAAGGTAAAAGGTCACTCCAGAATCAAATACAATGAGATGGCAGATCAGCTAGTACAGATAGATATACTGTATAAAAAGGCATGAAGCCAGGAGAGAACAAAATTGAAGTTAAGAGGATCAAAGACCCAGAAATGGGAATATCTTCACAATGGAACAACCACTTCATCGAATTTCCCATAAAAGTAATCACACAAAAACTTATAAACACCATCAACCTGGTAAAATAGTGCCTCTTGAATAGAACTAGATGCAACTTCAGCAAACAAATAATCAAAGAAATTAACTGGTAAACAACAGTAACATATCTTCAACCAATGAAGATGAGTAATCATTATACAAATAATAAAGATAAAAAACTAAGGAAATTTTGTCTTAGCCTTTGGAATAATGAACTACTAACTAAAAGCAAGCTACATGCAAGGTTTCTATCCATTTACAAAAACAATAAATGCAACAAATGTGAAGAACCAAAGACCTGTATTCATCCTTTTCTCTGCCAGCAACTCAGAACAGAAACAGAAATGACTTTGAAAGACATAACTACAACTTGCATAGAGAATCACACAGAGGAAAAAGAACTGCAAGTGTTTAATACATACTTCTCAAACAAAAATAACTTGAACTACAAGGAATACTTAACAGCAAACATTAGAGAAGCTATCTTCAAAGGACTCACGTATAGTCTCAAAACAGCCATTCCAGATAGAATTGAAAGAAAAATTTGCATAACAGAGATCTGCCTTGGAATAATCAAGTACCTCTATCAAATTTGGCAAAGAAGATGCGAAACCTTTCAAGAATGGAAAGCTAGAAAAGGAATTACCAAACAAAAAGAAAGGTCAGCAAAATACAAGACAAGAAAAGAAGACCTCTTATTCACAGCCAGGAAAAATACATAAAAGACCAATTTGTATATTTAGTCAATAAGTTTATGA
Organism: Acaulospora colombiana; assembly: GCA_910592055.1. NCBI lineage: Eukaryota > Fungi > Glomeromycota > Glomeromycetes > Diversisporales > Acaulosporaceae > Acaulospora > Acaulospora colombiana. The sequence goes on along the minus strand of CAJVPT010002153.1, from coordinate 2,838 downwards.
ATCAATGAATCACAAATCTTTTAGATAACTTTCACATATTTGAAATTTCTTTCAGCACTAGCCCAGTCTTGGCAGGTTAGCTCCCCATACCAGGAATAGCAACAAGCCGCAAGGTGGATACCTCTACATAGAGGAATTCTATTAAGCTCTATTTGATAGTAAACAGATAGTATATCCTAGAATAGCACCTATATATTGATACTATAAAATTACAAATAAAGTAAGGTTGAGCCAGCATTAAAAAAAAAAATAAAAATAAAAATAATGAAAAACAATTATAAATAGTTTTTTTATAGCTATTAATTTAAAAAGTTTAATGTTTTTTAGTAAAAGATATTTGGCTTTTGTTTTTATTTTTTTTTTAAGAACTTATTTTTATTTATATAGAATTAAAAATTAATTCTTAAAATATTTAGTATATAAAATTTTATAGATTATTTTTGTTTATTTTTGAAAAATAAAATTTATAACTCTTTATATTTTTTTTTTCTTAATCACACGCAACTTTGTTTATTTTATTGATTATATATATTATATTTACTCTTGTTTACAAAGTAATTTTGTAGAATGTTTTTATGTATAGCGAAACAATAAAACTAATTAATACAATAATACTGATTGATACTATACCCATTATAGCTTGTTGTTTTCTAAAGAAGGTACTAACATGTTTAAGCCTACTAGTGTGTATGGTTGAGAAGATCATTTATTGTTATTAAGCCTCAGATAATAACTTTCATTGTTTCTATAACTATCTCTGAGAGAAGTATGGATGGTGATTCTTGTGAAGGGTATTTTTTTCAGTTTCTTTTTTTTTTTTTGTCTTTACTTATAATACCTTGTGCTTTTTTCCAGAGTTGTAGATAATTGCATCTATCTATCCATATGTTATATATAATGAAGCAGATGTTATTTATGTAACTTTTTATTTTTCATAGCCTTAAATGATTTTGCTGAAGCTAAGAATCTACTAAAAACTTCTATGACTTTTTTACTGATAACTTTTTTTAAGAGAAAGATCTATAGGTTTGCTTCTTATATATATTTGATAACCTCTGCTTTGGCTATATATAAGCTTCCTTTTTCAATTCTTGCTACTATTTTGTAATGTATTGTTAATATAATAATGTCATTAATTTTGATTTCATGATATGGGCATCAAAAAGTGTAGATGTTATTTTCTATTGTGATGCAGATGAAGCATTAAGCTAATATATATATATATATATATTTTAAACTGGCTTATCCTATACCTTTTCCCATGCTTTATTAAAAAAAGATCATATTTAGGAATAATCGGGATTAATATTTCCTCGTACTGTTTGAGGATTTACAAATCATTAGAAAAAAATAGAACAAAGAGCTATCTATTTTTATAACTTGATCTATGTCTAACCTAACCAAAATAAGAAAAATATATAACTGCCTAGTATAAATACTTCTTTTTTGAAAACAAAGCTAGGGATAAGTGAAATACACAAACTGTGTACTACAACCTATCCCCATAACTAGGAATTAATATTATCTAGAATATACTAATGCACCTATTGATCAGCTTATTGCTACCTATTAACAGAGCCTAACTTGTCAGGACTTGCACAAGATTCTCAACACCATCTAGTATTGAAAATCTCTTGTACTAGTTTTGTGACTAGTCAGTATTAAAAAATTTTTTTAAAATAGAGAGGGAAGATTGAAAATATTTACAAGAAATAAAATAAGGAAAGGAATGAAGGGACACTTAACAACAGCTCTTTTATTCAACTTTGTCTCTGAAGGTATTTGATCCATAGCCTTGACACTTTTGAAGTTGATAAAAGAGAGGAGATCACAGTATATGTGATGTTTATCCACCTGCACAACTAGCTGATAACTTATAATAGATCTAAGGTTCTTATAGAGCTTAGGAAATATATTTACATTCTATATCGCATGTATTCTTGTTTACATTTCTATTAACTATAGAGTAATCAATCCCAGATTTCAGTCAATCAATCTATCCAGAATCTGATATAACAGAAAATTCAGGATCAATATAGATAAGCAAAATTCCTTAAAAAAATTAAGAAAACTGTTATATGCTAAGAGAGAAGCTATTTTTTCCTATGGTATTGATGTTAGCTTGTTGTTTGATATGGAATTGTTGACCCAAACTTCTTTCTAGACTTTGGGACCTCTATAGAGAAGAGAGGAAGAATACTTTTTCATCTGGTTTCTTTTTTCTAGATAAGATTTCTTGTCATTAACTTCTTAGGTAAGGGTTTATAAAAAGAAAAGATAAATAAAAAGAATAGAGTATGACTACTGCTAAGTGAAGAGATATTTTTAGGAAAAGTTTTAAAGTTTTATTACTTTCAAAATATAAAGTTTTGAAGAAACACTTTTTTGAAAGTGATAGTCAGAGATCTACAAGAAAGAGTGTCATATAAAGGATTGGGTTGATATATATACTTCTGGTTTTCTTTTGTATAGTATATACATTGTGGAGAGTTTCAAGTTCTATAGATTGATTACAAATTGTTTTTATATGTGATTGAACCTGTTAATATGTACCTGTTAAAGGCCAAAGAAGTTAAACAAAGTTCAGAATTTTTGCTGTAGTCATGTGACTGATGATCGTGATGTGACCAAAGCTTATATGAAACAATCAATTGCTGACTATCACCATACCCCTTGCAAGTTAAAGGAATATGTGAACAATTCATTCGTATCAAAAAAGTAAAAAACTATGAGCTGAGGTAATAGAAAATTAGCTGATCACGAAGCAATTTATGCATAACATAATACTAGAATAGCCATAGTGATTATGTAATAGCCCTATATATAAAAATGTATAAA
>CAJVPT010002152.1:0-18549 GCA_910592055.1 Acaulospora colombiana | reverse complement strand
ATGAATTTTTGTTGAATAGTTATTGAATTTTTGATGAATTTTTTGTTAAACTTTTAATTAATAAATTTTTGATTGTCGAATTTTTTGATTGTTAAATTTTTGATTACCGAATTTTTGATTGCCGAATTTTTGATTGTCGATTTTTTGATTGCTGATTTTTTGATTGCTGAATTTTTGATTGCTGAATTTTTGATTGTCACTTTATTGCCGAAATGTAATATGCTGAGTAGCAGCAATCGAAAAGAATTTGGCAATATTTTTATTATTAAATTTAATCAAATTTGATAATAATTTAGCTACCGAATGACATAATTTCGACTAGTGCAATTAAATTTGTAAATTATTTTATCAATATTAATAAATGCAACTAAGCTTCTATTTTATAAAAAATTAATCTAAATTTTTTATTTTTAAAAATTATATAAAAATTTTAATAAGCTTTTTAAAATTTTTATTTTTTTATTGTTTTTTTAAGCATATTTAAATCTACTATATTATAAGCTTTGATTATATCTTGAAAAAATATGCGTAATTTTTTTTTATTTTTTGTAATATTTTTATAAATATCATTAAAAATTTGAATTCATCAAGCAGTATTTTCTTATAATAATTTTATATAGTTAAAACTTTTTAAAATATTATATATTTTACATACATTATGTAATTTAATTGTGAAAATTTTAATGGAATATTTATTTATAACTTCTAATAATGCAATATATCTTATGCTATAGATTTAAGATTTAAGTTTTGCTATAGAATTTACAGTATGTGACTTTATTTTCAATCAATTAAAATAATTTCTTATTTTAAAAAATTAGTCTAAAAAATATATTTTTTTATAATTTAATTTTTTCAATATTACATACCAACTGATTTTTATTTATTCATTATAATATAATCTTGATAAAAAATCTTTTTAAAGAAATTCTAAATTGACTTTTACTTTTATTGTTTCATTCTCTTTTTATACATCTGTACATATTCAAAAGTATTTAATATAAAGAATAAAAATATAAAGTATGTATATTATTATTACTAAAGTTATGCCTTAAAATACAGCAGTTTATTTTCGATAACAAGTTGGAAGAATATCCGTGAAATTTTTTTATTCGCTATATATTAAGCCTTGCCATATTGCTAAATGCTTGGTAGAGTTTTCAAAGTTCTTAATATAATTAATCGACTGTCGTCATTTTGCGCTGATTTTCTATTTTTACGAAAATTTCCTTACGCCACACAATATAATCTTTATATAACTCCGTATCCATGTAACTTCCCTTATTTTTAGAGTGATGAATTTTAGTATATTTGCAATAATATAAATTATCATATTCTTCGCGTACCGTTATCCCGCTTTCATCCAATAATTTATCATCGGTGTCCTCCCTGACGACTTTTTCATATCTTTCTGGTTGCTCATTTTCGGTTTTATCGTCTTCATGCTTTCGTTTTGAAGGTGGCTTTATAAACGTAATAACAAGGTCCCCTTTTCTTGTTCGGGATTTAAGTTTGTTAATATAATTTTTGCAATATTTTTCTATAAGCTTCGCGGTACGCTGGAGTTCTGTGCGAGAAGCGGAAAAATCGTGCAAGCTAGTCAATTGATCTCGACTAACTCGATCTTGCCCCTTAAATTCAATCGATGTTAATGTATTGTAAAAAGTTCGTAAACGAAGTTTGGTTGCTTACCCCGACACTTTTGCAGCAACACCAAAACACTGCAATTTTGTAGATATCAGCATCCCAGTCAATTCCTCGTTTGCTGGCAGCGCTCAACTCCTTACTCCATTCTGCTTTGAAAATTTCTAGCATACTCTCCGCATATGGAATAATTTTGGGGCACCCAAACCTGGACGCCAGGGATTCAAAATCTATCAAAGAATAAATCCCAAGAGTCTTCTTTATGTATGAGAGGGAAGAATAGTAATCTTGTTCTGTAGTGTTCGCCAACTTTAGTAGGCTTTTCCGATCGAAAGGAACGCGTAACCTTTGTTTTAAATGGACGACTATTAGTTTAAAACAAAACCGAGGCAAGAACTTCAAAATCATATTACATACATTTCACAGGCGATCTGGATAGCGTAAATCGGTCTGCAGGTCGACCAATTTTTCAACGCAGCACTTCCAATCTTTAAGTCCATCTGACCTGAGATTTCAATAACTTTTTTTTGAATCCGAGACTCTTCTTTTGCTAAATTAAGAGACCGGATCAAGTCTTTGTAGATAGCACCACCGCGCGCCATTTCTTAGAGTATTATTATGTCGAGAGGTTTGATAAGCGTGGTCTGCTGAAAATGGGAGAAATGCCGAGTTAATGTCAACGTGGAAATTATAAACTACGCGTCATTTACACACCGACTTGCCAAATCTGGAGACGAGCGCGTTTCTTTCCCGAAAAGAACGCGCTGCTTGATATTTTCGTGCCTAAACACCAACAGTATTTAAGAATATCATTGGCCCATGTAGAATCTCACATAACTTCTAATAAATGTGAACTTATTTCCTAAAGAAATATATTTCTCATATACTCCTATACATTATATTTTAAAACAAAATAAAAAAATTTATAATAAATAAATGTTAAAAAATTTTTAATAAATAAAAAATATAGTATAAGTACAGTATATATAATTTGTTAAAATAAAGTTGATATACAGTACAAATATTTATTTAAATAAAATAAGAATTAAAGTTACAACCGTCTCGAGTATGTTCTGCAAGGTACATGATTATTTAAAAAGCTTTTCTCGATCATCTCGCAATCTAATAATTCGATTACGATAAGCTAATTTTTTATTTACAGTATACTGCTATCATTAAAATTTGTTATTCGTAGATCTACAAAAAAGGCTCATCCAAATCTGATCCCAAATCAAAAATTGGTTGGTGATTATTTATAAGTTTATTAGTTTTCTTTTTTTATTCTAAAATGACTTATCTTTGTTTATCACGTGATATTTCGACAAGACCCTGTCCTAAAATTTGCACCGCGTGTTAAATGATATGAGTATAATACGTAATTAAATTTTTGTTAATCGGGAATTGAAATTACGAATACAGAAAAGATTTTTCAGGGGAGAGCCAATCGCTGCATGAAATATCTAAATCTCTTCGTTAATGCAATACAATCACTAGTGACAATTGGTGTGTCTCATTAACACTTAATGATACGATAGAAGATTCGATGCTCGTCAGATTATTAGAGGGGTGGCACGGTGAGCATCTCAGGAGCAATTTTACATGACATCGAATCGAGAAATAAAATTGAGGACTTGTATTTTTAATGCGTAAATTTAATTAACAATGCGATGCAGCAAATACCAACATAAATGATTTACATGCGGTATTGTTTTCCAGGTCGAAGAATCGAGCAAATCAACACTTAATTAGCAAACTCGCTTTATTAAAAAGCAACACTATATATACTTAAACTCATCGTTCACGAAAAATCTTGACCATCTTTTGCATTCCTTTTTTTGTTCGAAATTCTCGAGGAATTTCTTTCTTAGTTTAAATAACTCGTCGAAAGAACATCATCTCGCCAATAATGAGACGCGAACTGGTGTTCTTCTATGGATATGATCTTTCGTCGCTATCACCGCAGCAGCGAAACACCATTTTAAATGCATATGAAGCGAAGTTAATGAATTCACCCGACTCCTTGACTCGGAACGTCGTGGAAGATTTCGACGAAGATAGTGCACTCGGCATTCGGAGACCTGATGGAGTTCATTGTCCCCTGGTGGAAATGCTGGAACCATATGAAAACGGATACGAAGATGAAATCGAGGAATTGCTTTTGCAAAAGAAGGCAGTGGGAAACCAATTCACCGCATCATACGATTATGAAAAGTTAAACGAGATTGAGATAGAAATTTTAAGAAGGCGGGACGCGAAAGTTCAAAGATTAATGAAGATGAAACTTGAAGATAATTCATGTGGTGATGACGAAGAGCTGAATCAAAATGGGAAACGGAAGCTAAAAGAAGATTACGATGAACGCGAGAATTCGAATAAAAAACCCAAGATTGAACGATGTTCCGCTAGTACGACGCCAACCACACCGGTCGCAAAATTGTCTATTCCGTTCATCCTTAACCCCGAGAGTCCGGTCGACACGGGTCCAAAAGAGAAATCATCCAAAAAACAATATTATTTATCACCCATGGGCTTATACAGAGATTATTTTGGGGTTGAGAAGCGTTACCCTTATCTTTACCATTTTCGCTTTTCTCATTTTAATCAACCTTACTTTCCCGACATAAAATTTATGTCGCAGGTGGAAACTTTGGCCAAGGAAAAGGAAGCTGAAATTCACGAATTTTTTGGTCAATTTGGGGTTAATATACCGCCCCGTTGGATGACGACGATGTTTTCTGATTAGGACGCAATCGTGATTGATTCACGATCACCTATTTTGCGGGTCTTTACCAATAGATCCTTAAGAAACAGATCACGACGCCTCAAAAAAAATTTTTTTTTTGTACATTACATTTTTAATTTAACAAATTTAAAATATTGCGGGTTTCTTCAATTTGTATTGTAATATCATTCATTTATTCATTTTTTTTATATCATTTCTTCGATCAATATGGTAACAATGGAGTCATTATTCATCATATGCACCCTTGAATTCAGCAAAAATTTCATCACACCCGCGAAGGATTTATCATCACCTAATCCCCTTATTGATTCTCCATTCTTTTTTAGGTTTAGGCGTCCATCCAAAATAACATCGGTGTTTTCTGTGTCACCGAGAATATTAAATATTTAATATTCCATGCATAATTATTATTGCTTTTGTTCATAAAGGCAGGTTATTGTGAGAATTTTTGAAAATAACAAGATGACTCAAAAAGGAAGATCACACGACAACGGGTTTTGCCAGAGTCTCGCGTTTTCAATCTTATATACTGTGTTTCATGCATCTGTTTTGCTTTACAATTTAAGCAACTTCCCGGCGAAGCCTTCTCACATGCGAATAAATAATCTTTTACGATAAAATTTATTGCAACATTGTTTTGTTTCCATCTCATCTCACCAACGTTGATTGTCTTGCTTGATGGATCACCGATCTGCGCATTTAAGATAGCTTCTGGCCGACATTTTGCTTTGCACGTGGAAGAATGTTTTCGTACAAATCGGAACTGTCCATTGATTTATGTGCTGTAAAGCTTTAAAAATGTATACTGTGTTACCGGAGTTAACCATTCCAGCCCCGGTTATTACCGATTTTAGTTCCTACTAAGCTTTTAATTGTCTAACTTATCTTATGTATTTAACTCGAAACCGCCGTTGGCACCCGATAGTTGACGCTAAACTTATGACTCACATATTTGATTATGATTACATATTGGCGTTGAAAGCCGATGTCCCATCCGGGAAGAAATATGTATGCAAAGTAATACAATACCAGTGAAGAAAAAAGATGCAACCCTAAATAATTCCTCTGCAACTTCGTAGAAGTTCTAGGAAGTAAATATCTTAAAAGTTCCCCCCCTCAGCCCATGCGCCCGAATGTCAACTTGCAGGGAAGGAAATAACCAACTTTATATAACAGCGCGTTTCTCCTATATCGTAGGGTAAAAAAAAAAAAAAATTAAAAAAATGGGAAACCCCTCTATTATCAGAAAGAGGTAAGAAAGCACGAGGTCGTTAATTGTTGTGATGATTTGTCGGGTTTTGGAAATGTGCATCACGGTGACAAATCATGTTCAAATTCCTAAACGAATAAAATAGCAATACACATCAACTAGAAGAAAAAAACTTGAACCATTTCCTAAAAAAAAAAAACTCCAAATATATATATATATATATATATATTTTTTTTTTTAATCGAAAACACTCGTTGCCTACTGTAATAGATCACCACCCGCTGACAGGATGTCTGCATCGACATTTAGATCCAGGAAAACCTCGTCACCGACTCGCTACTCGCAAAGTTACAATAATGAGGTTGGTTGTTCTTTGAATGATTTAGCTCGTCAAAGAATTTCAAAGAAGGACGAGGTAATAGACCTCCCTTTAGAATAATAGATGGAAAACTATTGTACAAGTTTCTAGCTCACTCCCTGCCTCTTTCTCTCTTCCCTTTCATACCTTTAGGCCATTCGTAGAAAAGCCGAACAAGACCTGTCAAAAAGAAATCATGCCACTCGTAGACCGTCACAACGACAACCACAAAAGACCACGAATGGAACTGTCACCTCATTGAAACCTTCTCCGGCGCTCACTGTCAGAGAAAGTACTTTGGTCGTTGAAGCATCACAACTTATGGCAGCAAAACGTGCAGACTGTGTGCTCGTAATAGATGATGAAGAACGTTTGTCTGGCATCTTCACAGCAAAGGATTTAGCCTTCAGGGTGGTGGGCGATGGGTTAGACGCAAGAACAACTACTGTGTCAACAATCATGACAAGGAATCCGATGTGCGTAAAAAGTGATACTTCCGCAACCGATGCTCTCAACACAATGGTTGCCCGTAGCTTTAGACATCTTGTAAGTTCCTTTTCTCTTGCGACATTTCTGTGCAAGATTTTCATCCGAAGCGTATCGATTATCGTTCATCATGAGAATGTTCGTGACTTTCTAAATTTGGCACATCATTTAACCTTATATTCTTTACTTTAGCCCGTATGTAATGAGGATGGTGATGTTGTCGGTCTACTGGATATAACTAAATGCCTGTATGAGGCATTGGACAAAATGGAGCGTGCCTACGGATCATCCAAAAAACTCTATGATGCTCTCGAAGGAGTTGAGAGGGAGTGGTCGAATCAGCCAACACCAATTCACCAATATTTGAATGTGCTTCGTGAGAAAATGGCATGCCCGGATTTAACCACGGTTTTAGACGGTTCGATGCCGGCTGAGATAGGAGTTAAGACGAGTGTGAGGGATGCTGCACGTCTGATGAGAGAGTATCACACCACCGCAGTCTTGGTCATGGAGCATGGCGCGATTGCCGGCATTTTCACTAGCAAGGACATTGTATTGAGAGTAATCGCGGCTGGCTTGGATCCTTCGTCATGTAGTGTCGTCAGAGTTATGACTCCACATCCTGACACAGTACCTCCTCACACAAGTATATTAGAAGCATTAAAAAAGATGTACGGTGAGTAAAAATTTTTTATATCTCTCAATGTTACATTCTCCTATAATATATGGGTTTGGAATGCGGGAATCTTGGTATCCTGTAGGAGAAAACTAAAGTGACTGGATAATATCCTAAAATAATTATTTCATACCAAATTTTTCTAAGCATTTGATCAGACATCAATTAACACAAACATTTATATATGTAACTTATCTTTCTACCTAACTTACTTGATCATTATTTCATGCAGATGGTCACTATCTAAATTTACCGGTAGTTGATGGTGGCAGCATTTTAGGGATGGTCGACGTGCTGAAATTGACGTATGCAACCATGGAACAGGTACATTTAATGATATATCACGTGAATATAAATTCATTTTTTATCTCTGGTTTGTGTTTCTTTCGCTCTTAGACTTTTTCCGATTAACCGAAATCATCATTTTTGCAGGTGTACAACATGCAACACCAAGAGAATGGTCATGAAGCCGGTGGTCCCATGTGGAATAAATTTTGGAATTCCTTTGCTAACGATGGTGATAATGAATCTGTCCTTTCGGATTCGATAGCGCCGTCTCAAAGTGCTTCGAACATTCCACCTTCACCACATTCGCGCATGCACAACTCTGGAAATATATCTCCGGTTCCCGAGATTCATCCTAGCGAGTCCGCCTCGGTTATGGATGACGGCTCTCTGGCATCTTTCCCCAGAGGTCACGAGGAAAATCATTTCACCTTCAAGTTCAAGGCGCCAAATGGAAAATCACATCGTTTCACTGTTGATTACACGAAATTTGAAAATATACGTGCAACCGTGGCGTCCAAGCTTCCCCCCACAGTTAAAGATTTTGCGATCTCGTATGTGGATGAAGATGAAGATTATGTTGCAATGTCATCCGATGAGGATGTGATTGACGCTGTAGCAATGGCTCAGCGTCAGGATGCGACGCGCGTAATTCTGTACATTCAAGAAATTTATGAAAAGAAGTCGTCAAAATCACGACAGGTCAGGGACGACGAAGATGATGAAGAGGAGATCCACGATCGAAAGAAACACAGCAGGAGGCGCAACAAGAATGATGATTATCATCTACCAATTCCACAGGATTTGATATTGCCTGGCGCCCTTCTTACACTTGCCATTGCAATCGTAGGCGTGTTCGCAATATCAAGATCATCACGGTGAATGCGGCAATGCCACTTGAGGTTTTTTCATCTCTGATCATTAGTGCTTTGTGGATCGAAAGGAAGTGCAGAAGCACCTTGTGGGCTATGATTGTGAGCGGGTGGATATTCATAGAACTCGTATTTATTCAAAAAAAAAAAATATGAACTTTTTCTTCGGTGTTCACATGGCGCTTTCATTTTCTTACGGCCATGGGAACGCTCTACAACAGAGTATATGTATATGTTTAGTCTTGCATCCCACATACTTCTATTTGCTTTTCATAAAAACTTTCTTGATTGTTAGATAAGATTATGTTTTGTTTTGTTCTTCCTATGTTGATTCAGCAAAAACCATTTCTAATATGTAAAAAAGCTACGGACCATTTCCCCCTTTTTTTTTCTTTATGATAAATTTTGTGGGTCCTTTTATTTCACTTTAAGAAACAATTCATCTAATATTTCTAATGCATCTATTATAATGTGTAAATCAAATTATTATTCTCTTGAAAAGAAAAAAATTACTATTGTTCTTACAAAAAACTACCCCTACTCATAATTATTTATCTCGAGAAAAAAAAAAAAAAATTTTTTTTTTTTTCCCCGAAATATCAGATTGGTAAAAAATAAAATAAAATTAAATCTAACAATAAGTCTTACCGCAATCCCGTGACTTTAAAAATGATTACCAAAATTTTTTGTTCACGTTTCTTATGTTTTTTCTTCGCCAATTTTCAAAGACCACCGCGAAGGTTCAAATTCGTACGCACGGTACCGATGTTTTAGCGCGTCCATTCAACGTCCTGGGAATAGAGACTTCGTGTGATGACACGGCAGTCGCGATAGTGAATTCCTCGCGAGAAATATTAAGCGAGTCAATAAAACTTCAACACGAAATTCACGAACCAGCGGGTGGTATCACCCCTAACGTGGCGATGAAAAGCCATCAGATCCACCTACCTGGAGTTGTGTGTGACGCCTTACTCAAAGGAAATATGGATGTTGTCAAAGATATCGATGTCATTGCGGTTACAAGAGGTCCGGGACTGCCCGCGTGTTTGGCGATCGGACTAAGCGCTGCAAAAACTTTGGCAGCCGTATTGCGGTAGGATTCATTATTTTCATGATGGCCTACAGGTTGTCTTATTCAAGTGAATATTGAAAGGTCTCGAAGAATGTTTTCATTAGGAAACCGTTAATAGGCGTTCATCATATGGCATGTATTTTGTTTGGGTAGTTAACATGCCTAGCGAGTCTTCAAGGTCTTTTTTCTTTTCTATTTTTTTCCTTACCTCTGTGCCCGTCGAATAAATGAAAATCGTTAGGAAGCGCACGCTCTAACGGCCCGCCTAACGCACACCAAAATAATACCCTTCCCCTACTTAACCCTTTTGATTTCTGGTGGGCACACTCTGATCTTGGTCACGCACGGAGTCAACAGACACACGCAACTTGGCACAACACTGGATGACTCTATAGGCGATGCATTTGATAAGACTGCTCGATTACTGAAGATTCCTTGGTTAAAAGGCCGAGGTGGTGGCCCGGGAGCGGCATTAGAACAATTTGCATTGGATGGTACGTCGGATAGATACAAAGTTCCAATACCGATGAAAAAGGACCCGAGAAGGAGGCACGAGATGAACCTAAGCTTCAGCGGATTGAAAACGTCTATGAAAGATTTAATCGAAAGAGAGCAATTGGATTTGGAAGATGAAAAGGTCAGAAAGGATTTGGCGGCAACCTTTCAGCGAACTGCAACCTGTCATCTGATCGAGAAATTGGAGTTAGCGTTTGGTTGGTGCAGGACGAGAGAAATTGACTTGAGCGCTTTGGTGGTTAGTGGCGGAGTGGCGAGCAATAAGAGTATCCGCGCGAGGTACGCACGCAACATTATAACTTTCTTCTTTGACCCGAGATTTGCATAATCACGATGTTTCTTAGTTTAGAGAGATTGGCAAACGAGCAATTCAATCTTCCTTTGATCTGCCCACCTCCTCATCTATGCACTGATAACGGTGCAATGATCGCTTGGGCTGGAGTTGAGAGGTTCCGTGCCGGTTTGAAGGATGATTATAACATTGATCACATGCCAAAATGGCCGATAGAGAACTTATCAGGTGGAATGAGTCCATCTGCTCTATGAAATATTGAATCCCGATACAACTTTGTGCTGACCGAATTTTTGTTGCAGTAGAATTTAATCAATAGCAATGTTTCATCATTATAAAACTTGAATATTGACAAACACAATACTTAATATCCTATTTTTAAAATAATTGATATATTAAAAATCATACTATTTAAGACTCGTGGTCGAAAAATATGAATCATTAAGTATTTTGTCAATCAATTATTTTTTAAAGATATTAATTAAAAATTTTTTTTCTTAATTATCACTTAATTAATATCTTAAATATAATTTTTTCTAATTTTTAAGGTGCTTACTGAATTTACTTGATTAATATAATATAAATTTTTATATTCTGTAATAATATTTATTTTATAGATTTATTTTAATCTTTAAAATTAATTTTGATTTTGATTTTTAAAAAGATATTACTTTGCATTAATCTGATTTAAAGTTAGGAAAGTTAATACTAAATCTTTTGATCTTATTATATTTGATTTTTATATTTAATTTTTTTCTTTTCAAAAATTTTTGTATTTATAAAAATTTTATATTTTACTAATATTTTTAGATTAAATAAATAATGTTTTTGTTTAATTTAATTTCTTTTAAGAAAATTATTAATAAAAAAAGTTTTTTTTTCTTTGTGTATATAAAGAATTTATCATTTCTAACTATAATTATATATATATTATTACATATATATTTTTTTATTTTTGAAAATAAAAAAAATTACAATTCATAAAACTTCACATTATTAAAAATAGTAAAAAAAGTTTTAAATAATGTTTTTAATATAAAAATTTTTTTATTTTTAATATTTTATATGTGATGTTAATATTGAAATATAAATAAGGATGGATTTCTAAAGGGAAAAGACAAAAACAAAAGTCAAATAGTTCTTTACTAGGAAACATTAAAATTTTTAAATTAATAACTATAAAAAAACTACTTACAATTGTTCTCTATTATCCAAATCATTAATTAATAATATTTTCTGACTTTTATCCCTATTAAAGTAAAGAGTTATGAATTTTGTTCCTCAAAAAGGGACATAAGTAATCTGTGAAATTTTATATGCTAAATATTTTAGAAACTCATCATTAAATACAAAAGGTTTTAAGATTCTCTGATTACACACAAAAAAATTGTTTACAAGAAGTTTTTATATTCCTTTACTAATAAAGTCTTAATACTTTCTTTAAAATAACTTGAAATATGATTTCAAGAGTCATTTCTACCCTTTCTTTTTTATTTACAAACCTCTTTACTCAAAAACTTGACTTCTAGTGACCAAAAAAAGTCAAGTAACACCTTTGATATCAATGGTAAAAAAGTTCCCAAAAGAAGAAGAACTAACTGTGAAATACTTGAAGACCTATCTAACCTTTGAAGCAAGAGATATATAGAGGTTTTTGATGACAGAAGGACTTATTTTTCCCCTTTCAGTTACTTGTAGGTCTCTTAAAGCTATTATTTTCATGGTTTTCTGGAAATTTTGTCTACTTCAGTTTGATCTTGAATTTTAGGTAGCACAAATCCTTATCAAAGGTAATTGGTTGACATGAAACATATTAGTTTTTAAAATGTAAACATGCTTTTATTGATTACATTCACATGTTCTGATGATATTATTGATGATTGAAAAGAAGGTTCTGAAAACATTTGTCCCAAAAAGTTTAAGTCCCTTAATGAAAACTTCTATAATACCAAAAGATCAAGTGATAGGTAAAGTGGATTGCAAATTCTTATTTCTTATCTAAGTTCCTTAAGTAGTAATAAAATCTTAATGAAAAAAAGTTAAGATTTAAATGCTTTCCTTAAGATATCCCAATTTGGTATTCACTTAAATAAAAGACCAATTGGATTGACTCATCTGATGCTGCAGGTTATGAAAAAAAAAATTTCTTTTGAGGTTTAAGTAAAACAAAAAGTCTATTCCAATTAGGCAAATCTCTTTTAAGAAGAGATTGTTTTACTTTTAGATTTTTTTAATGGACCTTGAATTGTCTCCTTTTCCTTTTTTAACTTAGTAATTTATTAGTTTTTAGGCAATCAATAGTGACAAACTATTGACAATTATCTTGATAGATAGAGGTTATTACCAATCTATTAGAGGAGTATAATATTGTTCCCAAAATCTGATTTAGAGTATTTTTGTATAAAGATGAATTAGTTACTTTGTGAAAGTCTGTAAAATATTATAAATTTATTTCAATTTTTCAATAAATACAAGCCATCATAACATGATTGTGAATTAAAAAAAAAAAAAAAAAAAAAAAAAATACAAAAGGTTTTAAATATTTTAAATATTAAAAAAAAAAACCAAAATTTTTTTATTAATTTAAAATTTTTAAAAAAATTTTTTTTATTTTTAATAATTTTCTTGAAAACAAAAAAGATTGACTTTAAATTTAAGAAAAATCTATAAAAAAAACAAGAATAATAATTTAATATTAAATTTATTAAATATAAAATAAAAACTTTTTCTATTAATCTTTTGATTATACACAAAAAAGATGTTCATAAAAAGTTTTTTTTACTTCTTTACTAATAAAGTCTTAATACTTTTATTAAAACAACTTGAAGTATAATTTCAAGAATTATTTTTACACTTTCTCTTTTGTTTACAAATCTCTTTATTCAAAAACTTAACTTCTGATAATCAAGAAAAATCAAATAATATCTTTGATACGCATGATAAAAAAGTTTTCAAAAGAAGAAAAACTGATTATAAAATATCTGAAGATCTTTTCAATCTTTTAAATAAGAGATTATAGAGATTTTGTTGCAATGGAAAGACTTATTTTTTCTCTTTATAATTGTATAAGTCCTCTTAAAGCTTCTATTTTTATAGTTTTTTAAGAAATTTTATCTATTTTGATTTAATTTTAAATTTTAGATATCATAAATTCTTATCAAAGGTAATTGGATAACATGAAATATATTAGTTTTTGAAATAGAAACCAGCTCCTATTGGTCATACATCTCGATGACATCATTGGTAATTAGAAAAAATATTTTAGAAATATTTATTTTTCAAAAATTCAAATCCCTTAAGAAAGATATCTATAATACCAAAAGATTAAAAATAGATAATATAGATTGTTAATCCTTGTCTCTTACTTAAGTTCCTTAAGTAGTAACAAAGCTTTAATGGATAAAAGCTAAGGTTTGAATACTTTTTTTAAGATATTTCAATTTGATACTTATTTAAATAAAAAACCAGTTGAATTAATTTGTTCAATATTATAAGTAATAATAAAAAAGATCTATTTTGAGGCTTAAGAGAAACAAAAAGATTATCTCAATCAAGCAGATCCTTTTTGAAAGGAGAATTGCTTTTTTTGAAAACTTTTTTAATAGAACTTATAATTGTTTTTCTTTTTTAATTTCTTTTTTCTTTTTTCTTTTAACTTAACAATTCATAATTTATAGACTATCTATAGCAACAAACCATTGATAATGAATTTAATAAATAGAGATTATTTAATAATCTTCTAGTAGAATGAAATATTGTTCTCTAGATCTAACTTAGAGTACTTCAATATAAGAATGAAATAATTATTATATGAAAAATCTATAATATTATAGATAGTTACATAACTTTTCAATAAAAATTAAGTCATATAATATAGTTATGGATTAAAAAAAAAAAAAATCAAAATCAAAATTTATTAAATATATAACTTATTAATATTATATATAAAAAAAAGTTTTATAATAATAATCTAATAAAATAATAAAAAAAATTTTTTTACTAATTCTTATTTTTTTAAAAAATTTCTTTTTTTAATAATTTTTTAAGAAAAAAAAGAAATTAGTTAAAAAAAAAATAAAAGAAAAACTACCTTTACAATCAATAATTTATAAAAAACAAGCTCAAAAATACTTAAGTAAAGTGTAAAAAGAGATAAATAATTACAAAATTATTAACTTCTATTATATAAACTTTTTAAAATAAGAAAAAAAAAAACTGAATTATAATAAGCTTTTAAAAGTTCAATATTAACCTTATAAAGCTTTTAATCAAATTAATACAGATTAATATCTTTCTAAATATTAAAAAAAACTTTATAAACAATAATTTAAATTGATAAATTAATTCAAATTTAAATATTTACAAAATCTAGAAGAATATCTAAGCTTTATTATCTATATAATAAAAAAACATATATTATATATTACAACAATAATACTTTAATAATAATATATTTATAAACACATACAGTTGCTTCTCTGCAGTGGTGATCTGCGGGCAATGATGTTAAAGATTGGAAGGGTATTCATCTGAACCATTAACGGAGCGATAAATCACTCCCGAAGTTGCACTTAGAGTTTTGGTATATTAAGACAAAACTCGACAAGTGAGTTAGGTAAAGTCTTAGCTTTAGCGAATTATTTAAAATGCACAGTATACAAATGTTTAATAAAGCATACATATCTAGCCTGACCTAGGGTTTAAAAAAAAAAAAATTAATATTGTTGATCAATTAATAGTAAACATATGAAATTATAGAGTTGTTTGTTATTCAGTGATATTTCTTTAAGGTGGGTGTTGATGATCTGTATAATAATTTATTTGTAAAATCATATAGAAAGTGTATTAATATTATTTATTGCCATATATTTTGAGCTTGTTGTGAAAAGTATATATACTTGTATTTGCATAATGTAATATTATTAAAATGCTATTATTGTAATATATATGCTTCTTTATTATATAGTCAATAAAGCTTAGACATCCCTCTAGGTTTTATAATTATTTAAACTTGGACTAATTTATCAGTTTGAGTTATTGTTTTATGTTTAGAAAAGTGTTAACCTAAACTGACCTGGCTAAAAGCTTTGTGAGATTAATATTAAGCTTTCAAAAGCTTACTGTAATTTAGTCTTTCTTGTTGGTTTTTTCTTTTTAAAAGAAAAAATTTATATAGTAAAAGTTAGTAATTTTATAAAACTTATCTTTTTATACTCTGTAAAGAGTTCTTAAACTTGTAAGTTATTTAGTTATAAGAATGATTTTTCTTGTTTTTCTAGCTGGTTTCTTTTTTTTCTTAAAAAATTATTAAAAAAGAAAATTTTTTGAAAAATTAGAGATCAACAGAAAGTGTTTTATTTTATATTATATTTTTATTGAAATATTAAAAAATATTAATAATAGAATATAAATTTTTATATATCAACTATTTTCACTGATCCTTTAACCACACACAAAAAAGATATTCACAAAAAGGTTTTATACTTCTTTGCTAATAAAGTCTTAACACTTTCCTTAAATCAATATAAGATTATTATCAAGAGTCATATCTATCCCTTTCTTCTTGTTTACAATCTTATTAAACAATCAAAACTTTTGTGACCTATAAAATTGAGTTCTTACCTTTATTACTAATAGCAAGAAAGTTTTTAAAGGGAGAAAAACCATAAGTAAAATAATTATTACCACTTTTTTGAGACAAATAAACAAAATATAATAAAAACTCTATATTAATCAAAGAACACATTTTTTTTTTCTGACTAACTATATGATCTCTAAGAGTTTCCATTTTATGGATTTCTGAGAAATTTTACCTACTCTAATCTAATTTTAAAATTTTGGGTGATACAAATCCCATTAATTTTGATTGACTGACCTGAAACATGTTAAACAAGATTGATAAACAAGCTCTTGTTGATCATTCCACATATTTAATACATTTTTTCAGTCCCATAAGAATCTAGTATTTATCATTAGTCATATAGATTGTTGTGATAAATATAGGTACATGATACTTATATATTATTGGATACAAGAAAAAATCTATTTAACTATTATAAAGATTACAATATACAAATTGACTTTTGAAAATCAAAAAAAACTCTTTTTGCTGATCCTTTGACCATACACAAAAAAGATGTTTGCAAGAAGATTTTATTCTTCTTGACTAATAAAGTCTTTCCACTTTTCTTAAAACAACTTGAAGCTTGTCTTCACGAGTCACTATTACCCTTCTTTACTTGTTTATAAACTCCTTTGACTAAAAACTTGAGCCTCTGGTAACCTGAATAGCCTCAAGCACGTACTTTCTTTACTAAAGGCAAGAAGGTTCTAGGAAGTAAAAGGATCAACTTGTGGAGTGTCTTCTTTTAAAAGCTGGATGATATGGAGATAGAGGTTTTCTAGGTAGGGAAAGGCTTATTATCCATCTTCTCACATATTGTCTCTTGCCCTTTTAGAGTGTCTACTGTTTTTTCACAGTTTTTTGAAGAATTTTGCCTACCCCAGCTTGACCTTGAATTTTTGATAGCACAACGTCATTTGGCTTCTGATTGGCTGACACGAAACACGTTGGTAGCAAGATGTAAACAAGGTTCCATAGGCCATATTCATATGTTCCAATGATGTTATTGGTAAAACGAAAGAGAATGAACTGGTGTGCAATCCTTCACTTCTTCAAATGAAGTGTAACCGAAACAAAAAGATTATGAGACTATTAGGATGGGCACTAAATTTCCTAGGTAGTGAAAAGGTGGTTATTTGTTCAAGCCGAAGTCTTTAACTTTCTATCATCCCGGTCAGGCAAAGTACGCGAAGAAGGTTATTTTCTTATCCCAGTCCGGCGATAAGACTGAAAAGCAGAAGACTGCGAGCCACTATCCTTCTCTAGGATTGAGAATGCATTTCCCCAGATATTGTGTAATGGTATTATAATTGACGAGGATCTCTACTACTCTTCTGGTACCCTCCCACCATTGTGAAGCAAAAAGATCTTTGGGGAATGATTATTTTGGGCAATGGAAGATATATACCAGTAAAATTCCTTTAACTAGGTGTGGCTGCTGGAAGATATCGGTAGTTACACAATATGATTGAAAGGTTACATAAAAACCTGGGGTCCACTATAAGCTGTGAAGATCTGCGCGGGTGGCTAAAAAATCAATACCGAAAGAAAGGAAGCAACGAACACGAAGTTGGATCCGAATAGGCGATAAGTACCTCAGATGGTCACAAGAAAATAATCAAGGTCACGAATGGATAAGTTCCTCAGACGGTCAGGAAGAAGAAGAATATCCCAGAAGGGTTGTTTCCTAATAAGAGAAAGTCTTTTAATAGAGGTCCTTTGGAGGACATGGAGCACTTTATTTTCTCTTTTTTTTTTTCTTTTTATGTAAGCACATTTGTGCATTTTTAGATATTCCCCTTTTTTTTATTTTCCCTTTTCCTTATTGTAGTTTCTAGAAATCAGTTCCTTGGAGGATAATCAGCAGTGGCAACCTGCTGACAATGATGGATGAGTTAGGAGGATCTTTATCCAATCTAATTCTGGAACAAAATATTGTTTCCAAGGATGCACTTAGAAGCTTGAAGCTTATTTGAGATTTGAAAGTGACAAATGAGTCAGCATAAAATTTAGTTTAGCCAAGATATATTTGTTCAATGTATCATACGTGGTTTTGTTATTTATGATTAATAAATGCACTATGCTGACCTGATTAAGGGTTTAAAAAAAAAAAAAAAAACAAATTGACTTTGAAAATCAAAACTATTTTTATCTTAATTGCATATCAGGTAGGTTCTAGTTTCTACTACTTGAAAATGTTCAATTCAGAGAAAGTATAAAATAATTAGGAATATTTAGTAGTAAAGTTAATGTATATAGTAAATCAAAAAGTTTTCATTCTATTTTCAAAAAATTCCAAGCTGAAAGATTGAAAAAATAATATTACTATATCAATTAAAATTCAAGTTCAAAATACTAATAGTAATATACAAATTGACTAAAATTAGGAGATTTTTATTGATTGCTATTATTAATAGTCACAAATAAGATATGCCAATCATGGACTAAGTATAGTTTTTCTCTAAGAAATTAAATCTGAAATATGATACACAAATAAATAAATATACTCATATTTAAATAAAAATAGATTTAATTAATAATATATTAGAATATTTTCATACAAATATTAATATACTACTTGGACCTTTCTATTTACCTTCTCTCTATAAGCCTTAAAACTATAAAGTCTTTCTTATTGCTTTCAACTTACTTTTATAAAGACTTAATATAAAATTTTTTTTTTAAACCCTTTGTCAGGCTAGTTATGTGTGCTTTATTAAACAATTGTAAGCTATACATATAGTATGAATCGCTAAAGCTAAAACTTTAACT
>CAJVPT010002151.1:0-18552 GCA_910592055.1 Acaulospora colombiana | reverse complement strand
AGTATAAAATATGTGTTTTGAGGACCTCAGCTTTGATAAATGTAGTTGGATCTATATTTAAGATTTTTGCAAGAATATTATTGAGTATTGAATATTTTGTTGGTCCTGGTGTTTGATTGGACTTGTCTTATATGGTGAGAGTATTAAAGATGATCTGGGTAGCCCATGTTTCGTTCCTCTGGTCATGCTTTTCAGTTATTTTGACTATTGTATCGAGGATGTAGAGTTCTCTCTTC
Organism: Acaulospora colombiana; assembly: GCA_910592055.1. Lineage (NCBI taxonomy): Eukaryota > Fungi > Glomeromycota > Glomeromycetes > Diversisporales > Acaulosporaceae > Acaulospora > Acaulospora colombiana. The sequence goes on along the minus strand of CAJVPT010002151.1, from coordinate 18,316 downwards.
TTAACAATTTGTATAATTTTCCATTCCTTTGTCATATTGGTCACGTGTAAGAGTTTTTTTTTTTAATTATATAATAAAAATTATAAAAAATATATATATATATTATATTTTATTATATTTTTTTAAAAAAAATTTTTGAATATATTTTTTAAGTTTTATTTTTTAAAAAAATATAGTTTTTTATCAAATTTTTACTTTTGAAGAATTTTGATTGATCACTATTATAAGTTTTATAATAATTAATAAAAAAAAATATTTAATAATAATAAAACTTTTTGAAATTATTTATAAAAAATTTTTTTAAAAAATATATGAAATAAATCAAATATTAAGATATAATATATATAAATTTTATAATTTTTGATTGTATAATTAAAGATTTAAAACTTGGTAAAGTTAAAATTTATAATAAAAATATAATAAGCAAATCCAAACTTTTAAAAACAACTGTATTTAAAAATATTTTGGAATTTTTTATAATAGTTTATAATAATAAAGTAAATCAAATTTTTAATAAAATTTTAAATAATTTTATAAATTCAATAAAAAAAAAATATAAAATAATAATTTAAAAAAAAAATAAAAAATATTTATTGATTTTATAATTTAATTAAATTAGATTTAAATATAAAAATTTTTTATAATATTAATATTATTAAGTATTTTCAATAAAATTTTAATATGTTTGCTAGTTTTTTAAATTAAACTAATGATCAATTATTTAATAAATTCTACAATTTTTAAAAACTTAAATTGTCTTTGTTTGTTATAATCTATAAATTCTTGGCTATTATAAGAAAAAATGGTTATTTTTAAACATAATTTTTTATTAATCCAGTTAAATCATAAATTTACAGAATAATGAATATAAATACTATTACTAATAATAATTTTTAATTTTATTCATAATATTATTATATGACACTATGATTTACTATAATTAAGCCAATTCTATTTTTATTTAGCATTATATTTATGAAATTTAAGGTTTAAAAGATTTGATGTACTGTAAACAAACTACTTTTGCAGATATCAATTTTAGTGTCAATCTTGTAGAGATCTAAAAGAATTATCGCTCTTGATGAAAAAACCATTATACATGAGCACAAGGTACTCTTTCAATGTCGCCCAAAACTTTATGTAATCACTGAATATGTAAATTAAAATCCGACGGTGATGATCATCATAGGCTCTCGGAAACCTCCGTGTAGCCATTCTTTCATAAAAGGTGAAGGGTGTTTCAGTTTTTATGGAATTTATGTGAGATTAATTATGTACACAGATATGCATAATCATGTTGTTGTTTAACAGGAAAATTTATTGACTTTCACACAGTCGTTACATATCGAAATTATCCATCTGTTGTTATTCGACTAATCTATGATCTACGCCATCGATAGTTTATTGTGTAAAGTATAAAAAAATATAAATGATGGGAAAAACGTTTTTGCTTGTCTCTTCTTGTGCCTTAATTTATAGGGAGACACCGTAATTTTAAAAAAAATTAATTTCACAAGTTGTTCGAACTCACTCAAGTAATAAATTTATCCTAAGAAAATGGATCATGATCACACGGTCGAATCCATTCGCCGAGGTAGCCAGATCATGGGCAATCTTAAGAAATTACTGGTGGCCAACCGCGGTGTACGAATTGCAACTTTCAAAAAATCCATCTTTTACGAAATTTTTTTTGCAAGAGATCATAGCTATGGCTAACTTTACTTTCAAAATAGGAAATAGCTATTCGAGTCTTTCGAACTGCTCATGAACTTTCAATGAAAACGGTCGCCATATATAGTTACGAGGATAGGTTATCAATGCATCGCTATAAGGCTGATGAGGCTTACCAAATCGGTGATCCGAGTTCATACTCACCAGTCGGTGCTTACCTTGCACAGGATGAAATAATTCGTATTGCTAAGCTTCGAGGTGTATCGATGATTCACCCGGGCTATGGATTTCTTTCTGAAAATGCGGAGTTTGCCAGGAAGGTAGAGGAAGCTGGAATTGCTTTCGTTGGTCCTTCTCCGGACGTTATTGAGAAAATGGGTGATAAAACAAAAGCTAGAGAAATTGGTAAGATAAATTTTCGGAGAACTGTCTGCTAATACGTGTTGGAAAGTTAAAGAAAGACGAAATCCTTTTTCCAATTTAAAGCAATCCAGTGCGGTGTTCCGGTAGTTCCTGGTAGTGACGGACCCATCTCAGAATTATCCGAAGTCGAAAAATTTGCGTCTCAATATGGATATCCCATTATCATTAAAGCCGCGATGGGAGGCGGTGGTCGTGGTATGCGAGTTGTCCGTGATGCATCATCCTTGGCCGATTCTTTTGAACGAGCAAAGTCCGAGGCACTGGCGGCCTTTGGCGATGGTACAGTCTTTGTAGAACGATTTTTGGATAAACCAAGGCATATCGAAGTCCAATTATTGGCCGACGGAGCCGGAAACGTGATTCACCTGTTTGAACGTGACTGTTCAGTTCAGAGACGCCATCAGAAAGTAGTCGAAGTTGCTCCGGCTGTTAATCTTGAGGTATGTCTCGTATAGGATCTCAACCTTTAGGTCCATCGAATATCAACCGTGTTTTCAAGCTTTTTGTTATAAACAGAGTTCAGTTCGTGATGCCATCCTTGCCGATGCGATTAAACTAGCGAAATCTTCGGGTTATCGAAACGCTGGTACCGCCGAGTTCCTTGTTGATCAACAGAATAGACATTATTTCATTGAGATAAACCCAAGGATTCAAGTTGAACACACCATAACAGGTACGTAACCTGATCTTAAGATATTTTCTTTTTCGAGGCATGGGAATATCGCGAGACTGAAGTTTTATTTGTGGTAGAGGAGATCACGGGCATTGACATAGTTGCCGCTCAAATCCAAATCGCTGGTGGTGCACTCCTAAACCATTTGTCACTTGTGCAAAACAGAATACAGACGCGAGGTTATGCGATCCAGTGTCGTATTACGACTGAGGATCCCTCGGCAAACTTCCAACCAGATACGGGAAAAATCGAGGTGTATCGATCATCCGGTGGAAATGGTGTTCGCCTGGACGGAGGTGCTGGATATGTCGGCGCAGTGATTACACCGCATTACGATTCGTTATTAGTCAAGGTTACATGCAGAGGACAGACATTCGAGTTCGCCAGGCGAAAGGTCCTCAGAGCTATAATCGAATTCAGAATTAGAGGTGTAAAAACAAATCTTCCATTCTTACAGCGTTTGCTGACGCACGATACATTTATCGCTGGAAATGTTTGGACAACTTTCATCGATGACACACCGGAACTTTTCAGGTTAGTGGGCAGCAAGAATCGCGCCCAAAAAATTCTCAAGTACTTGGGCGATGTTATCGTGAACGGGAGCAGTATTAAAGGTCAAATTGTAAGTACCGTTTCTTTGACGATTTTTTTTAATGAGTCAGAATCATGTAAATATTTTACGGTTTCTTACTATTCAGGGTGAGCCTTCTTATAAGTTACCGATTACTTTACCATCAATTCGATCTTTGGCTGGCCCCGAACCAGTAGATGTACGTCACTCGCCAGAATATGGATGGCGGCATATACTAACCGAACAGGGACCTGAGGCATTTGCCAAGGCTGTTCGCGATTATGACGGGGTATTGATCATGGATACGACGTGGAGAGATGCTCATCAAAGTTTACTGGCAACCCGAGTTAGGACAATTGGTATTGTAAATTTATAAATTTCAAATCAATCAATTTAGTTCAATCCGTTGTCAATTGTGGGTCTAAAAAAACTTTTACCATTTCAGATTTATTGAATATAGCACCAAGCACATCGCATGCTCTTGCAAATGCATATTCTCTTGAGATGTGGGGCGGCGCAACTTTTGATGTTTCCTTGAGATTTTTATATGAAGATCCTTGGGATCGTTTAGTATGTGGAATTTGAATTGTTTATCTTTAAATATTCATTCATTTATTTATCCGTTCAATTTTCGATGAAATTAATATATTAGGCCAAATTGCGTGAATTAGTTCCAAACATTCCTTTCCAAATGCTTCTTCGAGGGGCAAATGCGGTTGGTTATACGTCATATCCGGACAATGTTATCTACGAGTTTTGTAGAAAGGCAAAGGAATATGGAATGGACATTTTCCGTATCTTTGATTCCCTCAACTATATTGAAAACATGAAATTGGGCATAGACGCCGTGAAGAAGGCAGGGGGTGTGGTAGAGGCAGCTATTTGCTACACCGGCGATGTGTCGAACCCCAATAAGAAGAAGCATAATTTGGATTACTACCTAAACCTGACTGAACAATTGGTGAATGAAGGAATTCACGTGTTAGCAATTAAAGACATGGCCGGCTTATTAAAACCCGATGCAGCAAGGATGTTGATTGGTTCCATCAGGAAGAGATGGCCTTCTTTGCCAATTCATGTGCATACTCATGATACTGCCGGTACAGGCGTTGCCAGCATGTTGGCAGCCGCTGAGGCAGGCGCTGATATAATTGACTTGGCCATTGATAGTAAGCAATTTAAAGAAAGATCAAATTCATCTTACATTATCACGTTATATTTATCGTCATGATCTCCTTGATAAAAGGCATGTCCGGCGTCACCTCACAACCGTCAATGGGCGCCGTTGTGTCAGCCCTCGAAAACTCCGATCGTAGTACTGGCATTCGGCTTGAGGATGTGCACGCATTAAATGGATATTGGGAGCAGGCACGCAAATTGTATAGCTGTTTTGAGGCTGGAGTGTTGGCGGCTGATTCTTCGGTATATGAACATGAAATGCCTGGAGGACAGTATACGAATCTCATGTTCCAAGCATCACAACTGGGTCTCGGCAAACAATGGAAGGAAATCAAAAAATCATACTATGAAGCCAACAAGCTTTGTGGAGACATCATAAAAGTTACACCTAGTTCAAAGGTGGTCGGAGATCTTGCGCAATTCCTTGTGACCAACAAGCTTTCGTATGATGATGTGAGTGAGAATGGGATTGCTTTTGAATTTTTACTAGTTGATTATCAGCGACTTATTTCATAAAATTTTTTAGGTCATTGCGAAGGCACAAACATTGTCATTTCCTGTGTCAGTCGTAGAATATTTCCAAGGCTATTTAGGCCAACCATACGGAGGGTTTCCCGAGCCTCTCCGCACACACGTACGAGAAAAACAAATGCTTGAATATTTTTTGAATTAAATTGAATCAGAAAGTTGATGCAAAGATTTTTCTCTATTTCACAAATAGATCATTCGTGACTTACCTAGAATAGAAGGTCGACCCGGAGTAACTTTGGAACCATTAGATTTTACCAAGTTAAAATCCGAGCTAGTAGCCAAATATGGACGTTCGATCAGAGATGTGGATGTGTTGTCTGCTGCCTTGTACCCGAAGGTCTTTGCTGACTACCGTGAAATGCTAGAGAAATTTGGAGACGTATCGATAATTCCTACCAGATACTTCATATGCAAACCGGATAATGGAGAAGAATTTTCCATTGCTCTTGAGGAAGGTGTCGCATTGATCATCAAATATTTGGCAGTTGGGCCGTTGAATGTCGGTAACGGAAAACGAGAAGTATTCTTTGAATTAAATGGAGAGGCAAGAGCTGTTGGTGTTGATGATAGAACTGCCGGTGAGTAAAAAAAAATATGAAAAACTTTTACAACGACAAACATATCTATTATCTTTCATCCAATCCTTTTTTTCCTTCGACAGCTATTGAAACGGTTCACCGAATAAAGGCGGACCCCAGTAAGCCCGGGGAAATTGGAGCACCCATGGCTGGCGTTGTAATTGAGATCAGGGCCAAAGGTTAAAAAATATTATTTTATTTTATTTTATTTTTTTAGTACATTGAAGATGATCTAACCGTGTTTCAATTTTTCCTGATTAATAGAGGGAGCTGAAATAAAGGCCGGAGATCCTATATGCGTACTTTCCGCAATGAAGATGGAGACTGTAGTCACGTCGTCGGTCTCGGGCAAAGTTGAACACGTGGAGATCAAAGAAAATGATTCTTTATCGGCAGGAGATTTGATTGTCAAGATAGTCAAAGAATAAATTAAATAACAAAAACCGACTCTCCTCTCCTGTTAATTTGTCTTGTCTATTCAACAGTCATGAAAATAGGAATTTTAATTTAATCAATACAACGATACCATAAAGGTTTTGTTGTTTTTGAGTGGTTGTATCATATATTCATTTTTTCAGTTATCAAGGTCGCATAATTAGTATTTTTTATCTCACAACATTTAAATTATTGTAATTACAAAATTAAATGAATTTCTCTCGGCACGCTAAGTTCAAGAAAGTTCATGTTTATGCACGGTAAACATATTTACATACATCATCACCCTCAATTTATTTGTGAGAATACTATAGACAGTTGCATTTGTTAACGACCACATTGACCAATAAAAATGTTATTCATAAGAAATTTCAAGCAAACTTTAATGATTCTAATATGATATGATATTTCTTTACAAAAAAAAATTTTTTTTTCTTTTTTCGGTCGCGTTTGATGCCGCGAATAAAATTACGTATCCGGCCGGGTATTATTAATATTGTGAGAGGGATGAAAGACTTTCTACATGTTCGCAAGTAAAATTCCGAGACTCCGTCTCCGCACTAGTTACAAAGATGTCAAACGGTTTTCGGTGTTCCTGGCATGTTATCCGTTGAATTCAACAAACTGTTATATCGGGCGGTATTCAATAGCCACGTCCTACCATCTCCCATTCTTATTTTTTTTAAAAAAAAAAATATGATGATGAATCCTTACATCAAGAGGAATATATAAAAAGAAATTGAAATATCCAAAAAAAGATACATACGGTTCTCCGACTGGGAAAAACCATGAATACCAATTCGAACCCATTACTTGAACAAAGTTAGCCCTGTAAGGAAAAATGGCGTCATTTAGCTCGCTCGGAATTCTTCATATTGCAATTGACAATCGCTCGCATACCTTTTACCAACATCAAATAGATTCACGAGTTTCCCGCTGGTCGCCTCTTCATCTTCGCGCATCTTAAAATTTTGCTTGGTCCTCAAACTTTCCAATGTGGTCTGATTAGACAATAGCAGACTTGTGTGGTATATGGCAAAACCCAATAAACTTAGCGCAAACACACCGCCAATTAGGATAAGGAAGGAAATGTTTAGGTCCAGGTTTATTATTGTTGCCTATGCAGGCGGGGAACGCGTAAGCTAATTAATAATTGATAATAATTTTTGTCGACTTGGTGAATGCGGCGGGAGAATTGAAGTAAGTTACCTCATAAGACAATTGCATGTAACTTATTGTAGGCGGTATGGTCGCTACAGTGATAAATACCGAATACACTGACCCCCAGATGATGAATAGACAGAACGCTTTTTGATTGCGAAATCCTATGCAATTGTTTAGCCTAATCAGGAAGGCGTTATATGGAGTGGATTGTTTGAACGTGGGTTGAAATAAAGGGAGAGAAGATTTGACGAAAGACCACTCGCTTACCATGGGCAATGACTTGCAAAAAAAAAAAAAGAATTGAATGGATGTGAACCAATATCATGAACAAAGAACAGTAGATTATTCACGATTCAATACTCACTGATCCATCTTCAGAATGCATCTGTGAAAGTGCGAGAAAAAAAAAAGGAAGGTTAAAATATATTCGAATTCTTTCTTTATACACCGCCTCGCGTACCAACCTCTTGCAGACTCGGCAGTGATGTGTCCTATCCGGCTTATCATACTGACATTTCTGACAATATCTCTTCTCACCGCTTCGTTTTACCATGATTGATCCCATCGCAACCGGATTTCCATTTTCGTCTAATACGATATTGGATTTTTCATCTGAAGGAGTTCTTGTTATGCTAATTTCCGGACTACTATGGGCGTCGGTGTGTTTCTGATAATGCTGAGACGAGATGGTAATTTCTGGAAGGGCGGTGGTTATCCGGGAGGTTCTTGGTGATATTGGCTAAGGTTGGAATATCCGAGATCACTAATGTTAATGAAGGAAGGACCAATCGAACCGATCGATTTCGGTTGAAGTAAATCCTTACGTCCGAAGGGTAGCCCGGGGAAGTGAAAGTGGCAACAAAATAACACCACATCATCATAAAAAGTAATGGGTGGTATATGACCAAATATATTATTGCTTTGTAAGGACAATGGTGGTGGTGATAGTGGTCATTGATTCGATTTCGACACGCTCGTGAACCAAGGAAGAAAACGTTATTTGAAGTCTCACTAAGAAAGAACATACCTTGAGCGTAATTGTCCCTCAGCAAACGAAAGATACATAATCTCACCACGAAGGAATAATACGACCATGCCACCAAAAGTACGATAAATAGTACCGGCAAATAATTTCCAATTTTGATCACGAACTGAAAGAATTTGTTCTCGATGTTTTTTTGCGATTTTGCCATCAAGACTGGAAGAGAGAAAGGTTAAGGACCGAATTTCGATTTGCAGTTGAGTTCAAGCCACTTTTGTCGCATCAGTACATCTTTATGGTTTCGAAAGGAAAAGAAGGATAACACCGCAACTCACCTAATACCACATGAAAGACAATAAGCAGATAAAACAAGAGTAATATCGAATGATTATAGAATGCCGTGGATCATTAAGGTTCTCGCTATTGCGACCGTCTTGCACGCATAAACAATAAAGTCATTCTCATTCAGGAAAAAAAAGCTGTCCCGATTCCTTATTATTATTTTTTTTTGGAAACCTGGCTAAGCCTCTAGAGAAGATCACTATCACGGAGGATACTTGATTTTGTTCAAGTTTTTTTTTTTAATACGAAGTCTATTAATTAATTCTATGTTACATAAGATGTTCGCAAAGAATCTTTACAATAAAAGGAATATATGCTATGCGTCCGATTTAAAGATATTATTTCCGAAAACGTTCGAATCTATTTTGCACGTAATGTATTCTATTTAATACACGTAACTCGCTTCATTCTACTACGACTCGTCGAAATAAATGGAAAGGAAATAATAATCATGAGATGATAAACTAGTTTACAATAAATGCACGATTTATTTTATCCACTTTAAGTTATTATGTATTAACTATGATTGTTAATGAATGGTACATGTTGACTCGAAAAATAAAAAAATGGTATACACGCAGTGTTCTTTCAAGGATTTTTTTTTTTTCCGACAGACTCTCAATTTCCACGAAACCACCTTGAAACAGTTTACTCTTTGGGCATCACGCGCGAGATATGGCCGATCAAGTCTATATGTCTGCGATAAATGATTCCCGTAAATCTCGCGGAAGTCCTGATATTATGATGTTTGCTTGTAATCTCAGCTTTTCCCGTTGTTTGGATGTCAGCGTTGATGGTGATTCGCCGTTGTTGTCCCGAACAGCTGTCGGAGGTAGTGACTGTGATGATGCGGAATCAGGTTGAGCTGATAGTTTCTGGATGAGAGAGAGAGGTGATTCGTGCGTTATTGAGAGTTAACAATAATCCACAGGAATTTTGGCAGATTTCATGCACAGATCAACATACCAATTCATCTCTGATTCTAACCAATAAGTCAACCAACTCCATCTCATGTTTCCCAATGATCCATTTCTGCACGTCGTCTTCGCACAGCACCTTCAAATACCGCCTTCTCAACTCATTTTGTGCTTCTATCGTCCGCAGACGAAGCCACGTTGCAAAGTTTCCACATTTCAAAAATTTCGTGTAAAAATTTACATATGTGTTTGTTACATTTGTGGGAAAGTTCTTTGACTTAAACGGGATCTGTGGACCTTTTAACGAAATGTTGAGAGTTACATGGGGCGGTCGTTAGATAGACGGTCAGTCTGATGAGATGCAAGAGGATGTCTGGAAATTACCATGTTCCTGCAATGATTTTAGAAAGTTATCTGTTTTGAATGGTTTGAGCTGAGGGGATTCGTGCGAAGAAAGAGTTCTAAAGAGAATGAACAAGTATTCATCAAGATCGGGTTCACGCGGAGAAAGGTGAATAATTACTTGATTCTTTTTAACAAACAATACTCACATGTGAAATGGAATCAGAGTTGAAAAATAGCGGTTCAATGGAACCAAGAACTTTTCGGTGAGATCCACAAAGTACCGCCTTAACATGTTATTTAATAAGTAGTCTGAACAAATAGAGAAAAAACAAAAATAGGTAAATAACGAAGAAATTTTAGCATTGGACAAAAATTTTGGGAACGCCACGATCGTCGTTTACCTGGTGGATAGCCACGAACTGCTGCCTCCGCAAATTTCTTAAGTATCGCCTTATCCTTGGCAATTACAGATTTACGTTTGCTTGTAACTCCCTAATGAACGGTCAACATTTATTGTGAATATTGTATCCGAAATTATACACGGAGAATGGTGACATCGAACCTGCACAGCGTCTGACGAGGAGACGTGAAGACCCCTCCACGAATTATCATAAGTTTTTCTGCACGTAAATCATTGGGAACGTTGAGATACGGTAAACTCACATTATAAAAAACAAACTGCGAATAATCATGACGATGATAATAGCAATCATCGACAAAATACCTTGTTCGTAATTTCCCAACTCCAACTCGAATTATGTTTGGCCAATGTTGCAATGCTTTTGAAAAGAATGGATTTGTCACTCCAATTATTATATTCGACGGTGGCTAGGTAGAACATGCGCGCACAACTACCTTAACACAAAAGTCCACAAAGAAAGACGATGTTGATATGATTAATGAGAAACGCGTACCCTATTTTTCGTCACGAAGGTTTTAAAATCTGAATCTTGAATGGTGAAGTATGGTCGATAATCCCCGCAATAAGGTATCTAATTATTAAGTAATAAATCTATAATAAATTATGATTTCTTCATCAAATAACAATGATGAAAGATTATTGTACTTGCATCCCGGAACTTACTGGATTTATGATGTCCATCAACTCGAGTACCGACTCACTGCAAACCTTTGGATCCGGTGCGATCAGAACTATTGGTTCGGCAAATAACATCAGCTCCCAACATAACCACAAATCCTTGATCATCCCTCGAAAATGAGTGAACATCGGGGTTGGTGGTAATGAGGCAAGTATCTGAAGGTCGGGTCGATAATCGGACATGTCAAATGGACACGTCTCTAGCAACTGTGGTTTATTCGGTTGAGGTATTTCCACCTGAATTACGTATCCGAGGAACGGGAGGTCAAATAATTTTCCGGGTGATGGAGATTTCCTTAATTCGTAGGTTATTTGATGGGGGAATTAATAAATTATGTGCATCTAGTTAGCATCAATCTGATCGATTTCTTCGTCTAAGCGGAACCAATGATAATTGACAAACCATCTGGCAATATCATGACACGCCGCCTCCAGCATCGGTTTTCCCACTTCAAAATATGAAGGACCAAGTATCGATACCACCCTCGAGAAAAGGCCAACGAACGGGTACTGGGACAGTAATACCAGTGATTTCTGGAGGCGAAAGATCAAATGGATTTAATTAATGTATTAATAAAATAAATTCCAAAAGACGAATTAAAATCTATAAATAAATCATGTAAAATTCCCCAGGCACCTGCAAGTAACCTCGTCTTATTCTTGGATCTTTCTTTTGTCGAAAGAATACGTAACCATATAAGAATCCCGCATCAGCGGTCGGACCTGTGGAACAAATTGATCATCTTTTTAGACTGTGATTATGATAATTATATGACAATGTCAGTCTTGATCTCCCAAAGTATGCTCGGAACTTCACGGTCCTCGAAGAAAAACCGAAAATTAGTGCATTCGTCAATTTTTCACTTTACATTGTACATTTCCCGATCAAGGTTCCCCAAGAAATTCACGCTCTACAGTGACTAATCTCTAATAGACATTATACCGATGTACCCTAGCTAATATTAAACAAAGAAAGTTTTATGTGATGCTAATTTAGTCTCACTATTTAGGAGAAGTCTGCAGTGCTAAGTGATGATCTGTAGAACCCGTACATGAATGGAAAATAACAGGGATCCTTTCAAACAGGCATCGTCTGACTCAATATTGGGTAAACTAACGTAAACAAAAAGCACATCGAAACAATCAATCACTTTTCGAGTTAAATATTTCGCCTCGAGTGTCTCTCGCGAACTCTCGAAACCCTCACTAGCTCTAATCTAATGATAAACAACAAAGATAGTCTTTTACACAAACCTGAAGCAGCCAGTCCCGATTTTGAACATCTTATCCGGAAGTTAAATACCGTATCGCCTACGTCGAAAGAATTGGAATCCGGGAAAGACGAAAAACAAATGTTCTTCTTTTCCTCGTCTCCTAATTCTAAGGGTGGATACATGGAATCTATCGCCTGACCCAATTCCAGGTCAAAGTTTACCACGCAAAAGCACACCATCCAGTTTCTAAAATTGTCCAATGCCAACAACTCCACAATGTCCCAACTACTCTTCCGACGTAACTTCTTTTCAACACTACCGCTCTTTTTATCCTGTAGGACGGCGGGTTTACTGCTACCGCGCGTTTCGCCGAGGGACTCGTTTGAACCGTTCGAAAGTCTCGTCGCGTTTGACTCGATCAATGGTTTCAGTCCCTCGGCGGTAAATATCTCGCAATCACTGAACGGGTTCCTGGCAAGGCTTGACGTGCGGCCAAAATGACCGCCCGAAGAACCTCGGGTCCCTTTGGTATAAGAGAGTGAACGGGTTCTTGGTGAAAGACCGTTGGGAGATCTGGACGTTTCAATCTTCGAATTCAACATGCTCGGTAACGTTGTGGTGGATTGAAAGCCGTTGGATATTATGTGTTTGGGAGGAGAGGAGTAAGAAGAAGAGCAAGAGGGATGTTGAGAGGAACTGTGCGATGGCGAGGCGCTTAAATTATTAACTTCCGACAAGGTCAAGGTTGTGAGTGAGGAGGATATACGGTTCGATTCGAGACTGTCTGTTTCTGAGGACGGGTGAAAATTAGTGGTCATCTGTTTGCTATCGAATATAGGATTTCCGGTTATGGGTGACGTTCGGGTTTCCTGTACGGACGCACGATACAACACCTTACGAGCAGGGATAGCAATAGCTGGAGAAGTTGTTGAAAGTTCAAAATTGAGATGTGATTTTGTCATGCTTTCTTTTTTTTTTATTAAATTTATGAGAATCCTGGTTGGACCAGTAATAAACCGGTTGTTCGGAGTAGGAGGAAGGTGACCAATATAAGTTTGGCCTAGTTTTTGTAGAATCTATATACTATTGTTACTAATTATATTGTAAAAGTATTATATAAATCAGAACTTTTTTTTGTAACAATAGAAATTTACATCAAATTTCCAGAACCCAGTACTATATAATTATTTATATATTTTTTAAGACGTGAGTGTGTGTGCGAATGTACACCGATTACTTTTTTATCAAAAGGAATTATGTGAGTATATATAAAAAGTTTTTTCTTTATTGCAGAAAAAAAAATAAAAAAATACCAAATTTTTATAGTAAATTTCCAGGTTTGGCACAAAGAAGGAAGTCGCCGTATTCAATCTGTCCATTCAGAATTTGATGATGCATGACACAAAATATTTTTTTTGTACTTGATCATCATCAAAGGTTGGCATTGTCGTGTTACCTTTTTGGAGGTATGAACTTGAAGGCGCTTATCTCTCATTGGAGTCTATAAAAGTATCATAATAAATAAAATAATTTTGGTGTTAAATTACATCGCACCCAATTTCTTTACACCGCATAGACACACGATACTCACAGAATTGTCGCATGAGCCCGTTCGTTCGCAAAAGAAATCACAAAGTAAAATAATCTCTGACATCCTAGCAATGCTTACGTACTGATCGATAAACGGATCGATACGAATCGGTCCTGGACACGTGATGTATCACGAATGTATCAAAGTTCTCGATCGTAATTTTTTCATTACGCAACGATAGTGTCATCCTTGCCTGAAAATAGAGTGCGATTCTACGAGTAAAATAAGTTGCGAAGTAGAATTTCTTGTTGATAAGTAGAACGGTTTTTTTATTTGCGAACATGCGTGAATATGGCGAAGGCCGAATTCTCTGAACCTGCAGATCCCAAGCAAAAGGTTGTCTTGAACGTTGGTGGCACGAAGGTGAGATAACCATGTGCGCATGTAAAAATTTTTGAGTTGTTCGTTAGAAAAAATGTCATCTTTTGTTTGGAAATAATTCGAAACAGCCATTACGACATTAACGCGATACCCTCGAACATTCCTTGGCAAGATTTTTCGTGACGCTGACCTGGAAGGTGACGGTGCCGAATATTTGTTTAATCGAGATGGTCGTGCTTTTCACTACATCATGCAATTCTGTCACACCGGTCGCATAATGTGGGATGATCGAATCAAAACTGCAATTTCCACGTGTGTCGCGAACTGCAAAACCCATTCCACAATAACTCGGGACGGGATGAACTTGAAAATGAAATGACATTCCCCGGCTCTCATTTTCCGTACGACAATATTACACTGAACAAAATATTCCCACGGTGTCGGTGATCTTGATTGCAATATGTTGGAAGGAACGAGTAAAATAGCATTTACAGAAGTTTGAGGTACCTCACAGGTATGAATTGGTTATCACAACCTTGAATAGTACGCATGTGCTTGTTTATCATACTGGATTCTCCACATCTTTACATTTTGCATAAATTATTATTATTATTATTATTATGTACATATTATCTTGGGTCATACTTTTCGGCTCTCGGTCACCTTACATTTTAATTACTTTTACACTGCAATCAATTCTGGGAACATTTCGTTTGACAAAGTTGACGTCCGTTTCCGGGACCGGGCGAAAGATGAAACTCAAGTAATTGTGATGAATTTCTCTTTATTAAATAACGCCAAGAAAGAATTATACAGTAACTTTTTTTTTAAAAAAAAAAAAAACCAAACTGCCTTCATATACTGTATATTCGTACGATACACGGTATATCAGTTAAACTTATTGGCATAAGAACACTTTAATTACGATAATTGTACGCGGTATACAGCATATAGAACGCTAACCTGTACAAAATCGTTTAATTTAATTACTGTATGTTATAAAATTTTAAAATACTATATTTCACATACTAATATTTTCATCTTTTAAATCTCTATTGCTCATAAGATCAATTCTTAAATAAACATTTAGATTTTTTAATGAGTTTATTTAAAGATTCACTTGTTTCTTCACATAAAGACAAACATTTATTTTTTCTACTCGAATTATTGGCTCATCAAAAAAATTTTTTTATTAAATTTTTTAGAATTTTTATTTGACTCTTCAGCTGATAAAGAGTCAAGAAAATTGTTATTCGAAAAAATGTTGACCTTGAATCAAATTTATTATATACTATTTTATTATAAAAAAAATCAAATTTTTAAAAAAAATATAGTTTTTTTTTTTTTTTACCTGTGATCAGGCCATCATTGTGTATTCATTAATCATTAAAAAAATCAATAAAAATACATAGGGCAATTGCATTATGGCTAAATTAAATCACATACTGACTTACTTGTCAATAGCTTTCAATTCTCAAAAGAGCTTCAGCCTCTAAATACAACCTTGAGTGCAATATTTTGCTCCATATTAGATTTTGAATGAATACCCTTCTAATTTATATATCATTGCTAGCAGGTTGTCACTACTTATTATCCTTCAAGGAACTGATTTTAAATACTACAAAAAGAAAAGGGAAAAATAAAAAGAAAAGGATATATCTAAAAATACACAATTGTATTATTGCATGAAAATAAAAATAAAAACACTTCATATTTTTCAAAGAATCTCTATTGAAAATCTCTTTTTATTAAAAATCAATTCTTCTGAAATATTCTTCTTCTTTTTGACTATCTAAAAAACTTATTTATCTGTAATCTTGATTATTTTTTTGTGACTATCTGAGATACTTATCACTTATTCAATTCAATATTTTGTTCAACACTTTCTTTCTTTTGATATTAGATTTTATATTTATTTACACAAAAGAGAATAACTTACAGTGATTCTCAAATTCTTATGTAACCTTTTTAGCAATCATGCTTAGTTAAAGAAATTTTACTGATAAGTATTTTTCATTATTCAAAAAGTCAGATTATCTAACAACTTTTTTACTTTGTAATAGTAAAAAGATTTTGATGGTAATAATGAAAATTCTTATCAAGTATAATATTATTATATAATATCTGAAAAAATATATTCTCGGTTCTAAAGAAGGATAGTGATTCACAATTTTTTGTTTTTCAGTCTTAAAATTTTCTTTGAATAAGGAAATAATTTTTTTCATATATTTTATCTAACTGGAATAATAAAAAATTGAAGGTCTCAACTTGAATTAATAATTTTTTTACTATCTAAGAAATTTAGTATCTTTCTAATAGTCTCATAATTTTTTTATTTTGGTTAAACTTCATTTGAAAAAGTAAAGGAGTTTATATCAGTGATTTCTTTTTTCTTTACTATTAATACCATTAAAATATATAAATATAATCAATAAAACTTGTTTATATTTTATTATCAATATATTTTATATTAATCAATTAGAAACTTGTTAATATTTTATTATTAAAATTCAGGGTTAAACTGAGATAGACAAAATTTCTTCCAAAAATTGTGAAAAATTGTAAAAATTCTAAGAAAGTAAAAAATAATATATAAGAAAGTGAATAATAAATCTTTTTCAATCTAAATAATCTCTATTTTTATATCATTTCTAGTATTAAAAGATAATACTTTACAAGTTAATCTTTTTATTTCCTAAAATCTTCTTACTTTTAGTAAAAAATATATATACTTGAGTTTATTTAAATCACCAAAGATTTAAATTTTTGTTTAAAAAAGTTTATAAAAAAATAAGAAAAAGTAAGAGTAACTTTTAAAGACAAGCTTCAAGTTGTTTTAAGAAAAGTGTGAAAACTATATTAGTTAAAAAGTATATAAACTTCTTTTGAATATTTTTTTTATGTATGATTAGAGAATTAGTGAAAAAATTTTTTTTTAAAAAAATAAATATTTATCTATCTATTTTTTTTAAAAAAAATCCTTAGTTAGGCTAGATATATATACGTTATTAAATATTTATATACTTTATATTTAGAATGATTTATTAAAGCTAAATATCTATCTAACTTACTTATTTCTATTTTATAAATTTTCTAAAATTAAGTACAACTTCAAGAATGATTTATCACTCTATTAATAGTTTAAATAAAATTCTTTTAACTATTTACTTTATAGTATATAGATCATTAATGTAAAACACTTTGCAAGATTTTAACTAGATTTAAAATCTTTTTAAAAATAAATAAATATATATATATTTTTTAATCCCCTGTCAGATTAGATATGTATGCTTTATTAAAAATTTGTAAATTATATATATAATAGGAATCACTAAAGTTAAAAATATTAACTAGCTCACTCATCTTTATAATTACTATTTTAAGTACAACTTTAAATGTAATTTATTACTCCATTAGGAGTTTGTATGAAAACCCTTCCAACTTCTAATATTATTGCCTGCAAGTCACTACTACAAATTACTCTTTTAAGTTTTGATAATACTCAAAATCCAACCATCTCATTTCAAATCTAATTCCTCTTAACAAGATATTTTTATGTCTTTATCTTCTAATCTTTCTTTCTCTAGTATTGAAACTTTTCTTTCTAATCACTAGTTGAAAAATATTTATTTGATATAATACCACTCATGTAACATTTATCAAAAAAATAAATAATTTGACATATTAATGACATAAATAAATTAGCAATTAATTTCTATAATATAATTTGACATAAATACTATAAATCAGCAATCAATTTCTACTACATAAATTGTCAATTAATTTCTACAATATAATTTAGCACTATTTACCATATATTTATCTATTTTTACTATATATTTTATTAAAATTTTCCTTAAAAAAATCATCAAAATTCACAGATTTGCTAAAGTTTTAATTATATATTATATTTATAATTTAGAGAAATTACAGCCAAATATTTACAAAAGTCTTATCAATTTGAGATTCTATATCTAAATGGAATAAATCAATCAAAAATATTATAAATAGAGATTATACATTTACATTTAACTAGATAAAATTTGATATTTCACAATTTAACATTCATGTCATTTTCAAATCTGAAATAAAATCTATTTTCTATTGAATTAATGGATTTGTATCACTGAATAAAGATCAATTGATATTTAATAACATTATTTAGAAAGTTTATCAAATATATAAAAAAGAATTAAAATAAAAAAAAAAAACTCTTTCCGCTGATCCTAAATTTCCTTAAAAAATTTCCTTTTTCGGTAATTTTCTTGGAAAACTCAGAA